>AYEL01073987.1:0-24786 GCA_000484575.1 Olivierus martensii | reverse complement strand
TATATTAAGAGATTAGTTTTTTCTGCATTTATATTGCCTGTGGTTGATTATGGAATAATTATATGGTCTTCAGCACCTAGGACTTATCTTCAAAGAATTTCGAATATTTTTGAGAAATTTAAGCGGACAGTTATTAAAACCCCTGATGATCAAGGAAACTGGTTAAATAGTTTTTATTCTATTAATTCAAGAATTTTGTATTTTGATTTGATTTATTTTTATTATTTGTTTAATTATAATTTCAGTTTACTGGAAGAAGGAATTAGAATTCCCAACTCGAAATTTCGATTTAATCATTTTATGGTGCCAAAGTTTAATAGACTAAATGTAACTATTCGTTCTTTTCCGACACGTTTATTTCTTAGTGGATATATTGCATCTGAATTCTTATATCTAGACATTTCAGCCTTTAAAAATAAAATAAATCACTACACTAAGAATGGAGAATGGTCCTATTAATTTAGACCAACTCCTGAATAATGTTGAATAATTCTTTATTTGAGATTTGTTTATATTGTATTAATATATTGAATATTGAGTGAAGGTTTAATCTTATTTTATTGTTGTAATGTATTCTTGTGATGGAATGTTAACTTTTAATAGGCCTATTGTATAATTGACGGCTGTGATGCAATGTTGATTGCTAAAGCTATTGTAGATAAATAAATAAATAAAAATTATAAAAAATAAATGTTGAATGTGGCCCGTAAGTATGAAAAAGTTGCTGATCCCTGTGTAGAAGATAGTATGAGCTTTAGATGCTCTTTTCTAATGTTACTCATGAGCATCTAAAAATGCTGTTTAATTAATAAGGATCAAAATAAAATAGTATATTTAACTGCATATTTCAGGATTTTATTTCAAAATACAGTAATAATTTTCATCTAAAAATACTGTAAAATGTCTACTGAAAATATATCTAATATATGAAAAATCAATGGTACAGAAAGCAGAAAAATCAATGGAATATAAAGCAGAAACTACTATAGACTAATTGTTTCTGCTTTCTATTCTTAGATTTTTAAGCCATTGATAGAGAAATCTCGCTTATATATTTATTTTAAGCGGATATTTGTGTCGTTTTTTCAATCTGAAAATAAAACTTGGCTCCATGGAAATGAAGGTAGATTCGTGAATAACATTATGTAGGGCGGCCAACCCGCCAACTGCAAAATGCAAATTTGTAAAATATGTATTTCTAGAAAACTAAAAACTCGAATTGAAAAAGAGTTAATCATTTTTATAGAGCTTTCAAACCGTAACAATTTTGTCGCTTATTGTTTATGTTTAACATTTTTAGTTTTCAAGATATTGCAGAAACGAAAATTTTTCAATTCTCAAATTTGCATCTATATTATTCGAGAAACATAAATGCTACATCGAAACTATTTATTGATCTAAAAATTACGTTTCATACTGAACAATTTTCTCACTTACTATTTACGTCTATTTGTCACAGTTTAGAAATTATTGAGAGTGAAAGCAACTAACTAGTAAGATGCAACGGAAAATGGCCAAAATGCCAACCTTTAAGGCCATGACATACTGAACGCGACGCGAAGCGAAGCATAAGAAAGCAACTTCGCGCGGTTACGCGCGTACAATGTCTTGGACTATATTTTCCCGTGCGGCTTCTCGAGTTAACGCGCGTAGCCGCGCGAAAGGAGTTGAAAAGTTGAACTTTGACCAATCAGCACGCGCGAACCATACGGTGCGGCAAGCCGCGAAGGAAGCAATCAATCAATAGAAACGAATGTTTTATATATTTGGAAAATGGCAAAAGTTCAACCGTATGGTTGGAATTCAGATATAGAATTTGTTTTAGAAGTACAAAAAAGACCTATCTATATCACATGAGATTAAAAGATACCGAAAGTATATAATCACTTCTTTGTAATAACAAATCGACCACACTCCGCAAATGACCTCTATCGGCAAATCGACGAAACATGTGAAGTAATTCGACTGCAATATAGACTGGCTGCGGCGCAGTGCAACGCGAAGCGAAGGATGCAAATTTTTCTGTCATCTATGCTTCGCTTCGCGTCGCCTTCAATTTCGAAAACATGATAATATCAAATTTCGAATTTTTTCTTGCATATTCATCGAAAACATTATATACCCGACAAATTAAGTATCAATTGTTCATACTTTTCTCTATTAGTTTCAGAGATATAAGAGAGGTTAGACGTCAACTTTTCGTGACGCCTGAATGCAGTCTAGCTAGCCTACTCCCAGCATAGACGTTAGTCACATAAAAAAGAAATAAAATCAAGTACTATACCGAGAAAATATGATGTTTATTGCAATTTGAAAGTGGTTTCTTCATTGATAATTTAAGATAAAAATAAAACTACGGTATATCTAATGTCAACAAAGCAATCGCCAATCGATTATAACCTCTTTCGTATTATATATTTATGCAGTAAAAAAAATATATACAATATTTGCAAGTTATATAAAAAGATTGAATATATTGACGACATATTAATGTTTCTGTAAAGCAATAGTAATAGAAATAATATATTTTTTTAATTAAATAAATAGCTAATTTCCATATTTTCAGAATCAAATTTAAAGTATGAAATGCTGAATATCTTTATGTTTTATAGATAAAAAATTATTCATTTTATTTTGATTACAAAATATTTATTTTACGTATTATTATAGAAAGCAAATAAAAAATAAAAATATCTATAGTTAGATTTAATTTTGACATTTTTATTTTACAGTATTTACAAAGATGCTAAAATAATAAATATAATTAAAGTATCCTACCTTTATCTATTTCTATGTCAGATATATGACGAGTGTGTGAAAATGTAAGATTGGTGAGAAAAATAAATTTTCCTTACCAGGAAAACGTATCGTGTGCTGTGTGTTGTAATGGTTAGTGTTGCAATCCAAACGGAAATGTAGATACTACTCATTAATTCGAATTTCGTTAGCCGTTATCATAAATTTACGCAGTTATTATATCTCGGTTTCACAGATAATAACTAATTCGTTTATATATTTTACAAATATTTTGATTTTACCTATACTACGAATACAAGAAAAAAGATCAACAAGAACAGTTTGACATAATTTTCTATTCTTATTAATAAATTTTTCTTGTCATCTGTTTATATTAAATATAATACAGTCATCGATCGTTGAGTACAGTACAGCATATATAATCAGGGACTTTCAGAGAAAATATGTGTAACTAATGTTTTTGAGGCCCTTCAAAAACAAAAAAAAAAGACAAAATTAGCGAATATACAGTGGTAAATGTACAAGAAAAGTGAAAACATTGATAGAGAATTTCAAATTTTGCCAAACACAACCTTGAACAGTATAAAATATGCAAATGTATTTTTTCTAACATATTGAGTTATAAATAAGCCCCTAAAATCGTGAAGCCCAGGGCACCAGCTCCTCTTGTCCCCTATCTGATGGTCTCTGTGTTTACAAGGCTGGCTCAACATACGATGCACCGGAGCGCCTACTCAGGATGCCGATATTTAAAGGGGCGCCAGGCTCATTTAGTATTCTGAGACAGGCCTAATGGCCGCTTCCCTGCTCCACCTACTAGGGTACTACAGGGTACTTACGTCTGCGAGAATAATCTCGATTTAATCATTGCCTGCAACTAGGGGTGCGGACTCGCCTGCCACCTCCTGATCCACGAAGCGAACGAAATACTAATACGGCGGACTCGCTCAGGTTTGCCAGGCCTAGGGGTAAGAAGGCCGCATTCGTATCTCGGGCACTGTGTCGCCGAAGCGACCTTTACGGGCCGAGAATCGCCTCCGTCCACAGAGGGAGCTGAGACACAAGACGCTGTGAATTTGCTAAAGTAACGACCGGCAACGACCGGTTTTTGTCCCCGGAGGGATCGAAAACTCAACGGTTTTGCAACTACAAGTTCCCCCATAAGATGGGAAATCCTTAGGACACCATAGTTCGGGCACAACCGCCGCGAGAAACGCGACAGCCCGCCGGAAGGACGGAAAGAAAAGAATTACCGAACCTTCCACAAAAGCAGAACCGTTACTAATAATCGCATCGGATGGGCGGAACGCATGACGGCGATCCAACCCAACTTGAAAAAGGGGCGAGAATCTCCCTGTTCGAGCACCGATGTAGCCCACTGTCAGCGCCTGACTGGCGGGCCACCGTGGAGACGATATCGACCGACGCCGTGCAATGGTCGAGCTCTGGCGCCTTGCCGTGGCCGAATATCGCTCGGATCAACTCTCTGAGGTTTTGTGATTCCCTACGAAGCAAGCTTCCCTTGGTTCTGGACCCACTCAGCCCGAGCAAGGCCAGATCTCGGGTGGACACCGTAACGGCTTCTATCCCCCCACCATCCATCCCTTCAGCACGGTACAACGCCTTGGGATTGGAACCCTTATAGAGGACTCGTACCTCAGGCAGGGCATACGTCGGATCGATTCTTAATCCCGGATCCGCAGGGACTCGGACGGTCGAGTGGCAAACTACAGAGCATTTATCAGCGAGGGATGGGTGCAGCGATGCTCTACCGATCATATAGGAATTTCTTCACTAGGGCAGCTATTACTGGGGGCCGGGGCAAGGGACTATCCAGGCCGACCAGTTTTGCTGCTGGATCTCTCTATAGAAAGTCAAACGAGATCCGAAGGCGAATTATCCGGCTAGGACTTCCCACGGCTGTCTACTCGAGGCCGCCCAACCCTTTCGACGAGCCGCGAACACACCAACGTCTGCACACGTTCACCCGCGGTGTGGAGTCGTCTTCGCCTGAATTTCGCCAAGCAATTGGCAACCTCTTAGTTTCTCCCTGTCATTATGGACGTGCCGGCCCGGCTAAACAGGCACAGGCATAGTGACAGCCTGTAAGCCCTCTCGCCACGTCAAGGCGGGCGCCCTCGAGAGGGAAGGGGGCGCCAAAGGCAACTAACGCATTTTGAGTTTTATTATTATTATTAAAAGCCCTCTCGCCACGTCAAGGCGGGCGCCCTCGAGAGGGAAGGGGGCGCCAAAGGCAACTCGCGCTTTTTGAGTTTTATTATTATTATTATTATTATTATTATTGTAGTAAGACAATTTTTATTTACACATAATTTAAATGTTGAGCAGACTGGAACGGCTCATTTTTGCACCCCCTAAAGTTCTGCTCACCGTTTCCACTCTCAAACCGTCAGTTCTGACGCTCACTTTCAAAATAGTTTGAGTGACAAAATTTTTGTTTGCGCCCTCTCAAGTACGCAACAAAAATTTTTGCTCGGGCCCTAAAAGCTCTAGAATTGACACTGGTGTATAATACAGATAAACTGCCAATACAATATCGTTGTAAACGTTGAGCCAGACGGTATAAGCTTATTTAATTTTATTTATAAAATAAAAGCTATCAAATTATGTATTTAAAAACGGTGATCGTTAATATATCAATAGGGCCGGTTCAACATACGATCAAACTTTAAGGGGCACTAAAGGGCGCTGGAGCATTTTGTGTTTTATTATTATTGTAGTAAGACATACTTATTTTTTACACATAATTTAAACAACCGGTCCGCTCACCATTAAAACTAACTACTTGAGAGGGCACAACAAAAATTTTAGTGAACCTGTTGAATTATGGAATACCCAAAAAATAAATTATTTCATAATTTTTATATTAGTTCCTTTTTACCTTATATCTTATCGATTTAGGGGTGGAATATTTCTGAAATTGTCTTCAGTAATTCACAATGAACGATATTCGATCGAATTGTCATGTCGCGAAGTAACGCCATTAGTATCTTAGTCTGCGCTTTCTAGGTGACGTGCCAATCTATGGCGAAGTAAAACGTCATATGACACTTTCTGACAGAACTTTTCGAGTTGGGCGTGGAGTGCGTTCCGAACTTCAACAGTATATTTCTACTAAACATGGCTGCGGCCCTCGGGCTTATTATAATTGGACAGCCCTGTTCTATCACAACCAATTTTTAAATTTAATAAATTTTACTTTTTCAGTATCTTTAAAAGTTTTTCCCTCTCATTAAGGTTTTTCTCCTCATGATTCTTCGTTAAGATCTTTACATATCAGAAATCTTGATGTTTGATGCCTGTTTGTTACCATTATATCCTTGCTATTGCGCTGTTATTATTGTATTGCTATTTATTGAAATCTGAAATAAATGCATCACAGTTATATATCGGACACAATTTTATTTCAGATTATGCATTTTGTAATGTATAAAACAATATAGAACGAACGGAGACTAAAGAAAAATTGCAAAAAGAAATAAATATTTATGTATGGATAAGAAAAATATAATCATGAGAAGTGACTGCTACAACGTTGATATTCTTTCAATATACGGTATATCAATAATATATTAAGCAATAAATAAGCGATAAATCAATTTACAGTTACTTTATCTTAAAAAAGTATTTACATATAATATTTTTATACGATAGGCTATATCTTTTTCGTGTTAATAAATACGTGTTATCAATGTAATATATATGGAAAATATTTATTTTAAACTTAAATCTGAACGACTAGCGAAATTTATTACGCATAACTCGCATGAGTATAGTACAGAGACAGATTTTTATTAATAAAGAATTTATAAAATACTAAAAATAACTAACAACATGCAAAAGGGATAACCTATCCACGAATTATCCTAAGTACATTTTGTAATATATTCTATACTGCACTGAAAATAAAAGATTTAGTGTAACAAATTTTTTATAAAATATAATCTGAGGATTTCTGAATTCCATCATATTTTCTTACAAATTTGATCATGGAATTTATGAAACTATGCCATTCACGAATTCTAAATTTAAACGTTAGTTATTATTTATGTGGATTCATATTACAGCTATAGGTATATAGGGGAAACTGGCCCAAAATGATCAACCAAGGTGAAACGATCCTCAATTGTATTTTCTTAATTTTTACCGCAAACTGTTGACAAACCAGCAAAAAGCTTATACTACTAAAAAGTATGATGGTGGTTATATCTAGGTTAGGTTGAATCAGTGTATTTTGGTTTTGTTAGGTTAGTTTGGTTAAACCGCCATATCTCACGTCAGATATACTGTATCTGGCGGCGGCCACTTGTAGAACTCATCACAGGTTGATCAACACCCACGATGGAGTCAACCGGATGGGGTTCAACCATGATGGGGTTAACCGGATGGTTGAAGGATGGGGTTCAACAGGCCAGGCCCGAACCCCTCCTGAAAAACTGGAGGTGTGGGACCCGGATTTGAATCCGGCCTCCAGGGTGATAAGCCACAGCTTTACCACGCGGTCATCCGGCCGACCAGTGTATTTTAGGATGTGCCATTTCGACTAACAAGTAAATGAAAATCAATGCCTGCAATGTCTAAGGTATCAAAATTTTAGTTAATTGATGTTTCATTTGCCACCAGAAACATGGAATAATAGAAAAGTTTTTTTCACTACTGTTTTACTTACAATTAAAAATAATAGAATATTAACTATCCGGAGCAGACTGATTCTTATAGGATTATTTCGGCAGATGGGTGTACAAAATGATCCTTTGGCATAAGTCTCGAATTTTTATTGTTTTTCTCTTATTTCGAATGAATAATCCTGAAAGTGTTTAAGATATTCTATAGTTAGAAGAATAGTCTTCCAAAATATAAAAAAAAATTAATCCAATAACAACTTATTTTGAATTTTTTTGGGGGGTTTTTACTTAAGGAGATCATTTTGGACAAGTTTCCCCCATGTATATAAATTATAAAAACTATACTATTAATAATAATAATATAATTATTATATTTAAAAATAATTTTTAAATAGCAATAACTGTTAATTTTCAAATAAAGTCGCATTGAAAAATCTTGAACAAGAAATTACCAGAATAAATTGGTATTATTTTCAATTAACTTTTTAAATATTTGTTTAATGTTATAAATGTAAATTATGTTCAGAGTAATAAAGAAGATTTATAAATGTAGAGACCTGTGATTTCTAATGTACTTAAACAATAATTGCATTACAAGAACATAATATATTCATTTCAAAATTAATAGTCCCATTGAAATAAAATGTAAACCTTTTATTTTATCTCTTAAAAGTGCAAATCTGCAAAAGATGTCCGTAAATGGAATTCACTTCAAAGACGCATTAAAAGTAATTCATTTTTTTTTTTGTTTTCGATGCGAATCTTTTAATGTAATATTTAATTATAAATAGTTAAACACGAAAAATATAAGAAAATATATTTTGTATGATATTTTAAATAAAAAAACACATGTTAATTAATTCTTGTTTATACCTTTAAAATAATAATTTTAATGGATTTATAATTAAATATTTGCTTATGAAAAAAAGAAAAACGTGTTGAAAGTTTCAATAAAAATTTTTATTTTTAAATATTTTAATCTCGGAGTTAGATGTAAATATTTGTAAAAATGTCATCTAGGTTCGAAAAACTAAATTAAATTTGCGTTTGAAATCTTAAACGAAAAAAAAAAATTATTTTAAAATTAATAACCGTACATCTGTAGTCAATTATTTGGCAAGAAATTTTAAATTAAAGCAATTGCAAATTTGTACAATACGAAGATTATTATAAACTGTAATAATGTCATTTTAATTGTAAACTTAATTTTTTTCTTAATTCTGTCATTATAAAGCCGAAAATCGAAAATCGGGATCGTTAAAAATGTATATACTGTAGTAAACTCTCGTATAACGCGCTCTTCTATAACGCGACGAAAAATTGCGACTAATATTCCTACAACGCTATTAAACAGTCCCCTATAACGCGTAGGATAATTTTTTGGCAAGATTCTGCTTTTCACGGAACCTGAGATTTTTGCATAATATTTTTAGTCATATTACTTGTAGTAAATGGTATATAAATCAATCGCGAAAACGGAACCGATAATTAACTATATGAAAAAGTACTTATCACAATGAAATATCGATACCTGTGCGCGACGCCATCTTGAAAGGGACAATGTCTTGTCCGACACTTTCAAGATGTAAAATTATACGAATTTGTGTTATAGAAGAACGATTTCATTATATGAATTCATGTTATTGGAGAGCATGTTATACGGGAGTTTACTGTAATACATCTTGAAGGGGTCGCGCAAAAATTATATTCATACTCCTAGGCAAGAACACTTTCAAAATGATTTAATTATATATCTTGATGCAAATATATATTATATATTAGTGTATACATACTATATAAATCCATAAATTGCATAAGTAACTTATTGGATTTCAGCATAAAATCATAACCCATATAATCGGAAGAATAATTCCTGGTGTATTTTTGGCTTTTATAAAATCATAACCCACATAATCGTAAGAACAATTCCCGGCATATTTTTAAATCCATAAATTGCATAAATAACTTATGGATTTCAGCATAAAATCATAATCCACATAATCGTAAGAACAATTTTTGTCATATTTTTGGCTTTTAAAATATGGTGTAAAACCATAGCAGTTTTCGTCATTACGATGATGGTCATGTGACGTTTTACTTCTCATTTCGTCATTACGATGATGGTCAAGTGACGTTTTACTTCTCGTTCAATTATGGCCAGGGTACATGGTTCGTTTACCAATTCTGAGATAAATTTTTCGAAATATCTTCTAATCTGTGCATTCTATTATAATTTTTGACCAGTTTGATAAGATCTATCGAATGGTATCATATTTGGCAATTCCGTGAAAAGTAGAATCCAGCCAATTTTTTTTAACGTTACTTACCGTTACTTATAATATCCTTTGATTGTAAGCCTAATAAAAACCAAACGATGTTTATTTCGTTTCCATGACAACTTTAACAACTTTTTGTCTAATTATACGAATCCGCGTTTTCGGATTCCGTGTCATACGGGATTTACTTGCATATAATATATATTTTTAAATTTAGTTACCTGTATTCTATTTTGTTTTTTCCTTTATTAAAAAAAAACCTTCTTTAAAACAAGTTAATTAGCACTGCATACAATAAAATCATATATGAAACTATTGCACATCTCGTTAGCAATACGCGATCAGAGCTGGAACTCGGAGACAAGTTTAAATTTGCATAAAATCGTCTGATAATGCATGCCTCGTATAACGCGGAACGTATCCCTCGCGTTGTACGGGAGTCCACAGTACAGGTATCCCTCGCTATACGCGATGTCACTTTACGCGTTTTTGCTATAACGCGATTTTAAAAAGTAAACATAACAATTGAAACAAAACAAAACAATATTATTTTTATTAAAAACAGAATTCTTTTCGAAGTCGCGCTAATCGAGGCCTATCTGTATATGTTTTTCAAACTATGTTCAGATAGTGCTTAGTATACTTGGGTAATAAATAATAATAATTGTTTTAAATTAAATATGCCTGAAAATTATCCTATTTTAATAAAATGTAAAATTCATCAATACGACGTTATCTATTGATGATGCAAGAATTTTTTGAGACACTAAATAATAAGTTGGGTTATTAGTAATTCTCTTTATCTTAGTTTAGAATTCCTTCATACTTTTAAATTTTAAGAAAAGTTCCAAATATCCTTTATTTTTAATAAACAACATAAAATATCATGCTTAATTTTCGCGAGCACAATATATTACATGAATTTTCATGAGTATTTCTTAACCTTCTTATTTAAAAATTGTATTTGATGATAAAACCTACTTTAAACATATTTATGAATTAATCCTTCTCTATCATCAACTATTAGAGTTATCATATGATAACTTTAATAGTTGATAAGAAATAACCCAAATACACGATAATAGAGCTACTATAAAAATATGAATTACGGTTATTTAGTTCAGATTTTTCAATTAAATTAGACCTATTTTAATTAATCAATATAAAAATGATGCAAACATCTATGTTGCAAATAAACTAAGTCAATTTTGTTTGCATAATTTAACAAGTACTAGCTTATCTAAAAATTACTTATAATTTACTTTCACTTTGATAATTTTTCATTCATCTTAATTCAAAATTTATAAAATTTACTTAAGACATTTAAAGTAAATTCTTACCATCATATGTTGAAAAATTTTTTCACAATCGTATACCATGTTGAAAAATTTCTAAAATTCTACGGATTATTTTATCTGTAAGTCTATTATAAATAATAATAATAATAATAATAATTATCTTACTCCCAATAAACTTGGCTTGGAGTTTTTCTCTCTTCGGTGCTGTTTCTCTGAAAAAAGCAGATGATGATTTTTGTTATAATTAATTTTTTAATATTTTTATAACTTATAAAGCTTATGAATCGGTTAAACAATTTATTTGACTAAAAATAAAAAAATATCTCAGTCATTCGAATTAAACTTATTTTATTATTTAAAAATAATGATTAAAAATTATTGTTAACAACGGAAAACAATATTTTATTTTAATATTTTAAAATTTATATCTATTTTATAAAAATACAGTAAAAGTTTATGATGTATTTTTAAAATATAATTATAAAATTTACGTAATTTGCATTATTGTATATAATTTTATAATATAATTCTTTTATAATATAATTCTTTTATAATTTAAAATAGAAAAATAAAAAAAACAGAATGATTTATGCTATTCTTTACAACATATCATTCACGAAAATCAGTTAACATTCTGCTTTCAAGTTTCTACTCTTTAGAAAAAATATTTAAGGCTATAAATTTTTTCTGTATAAAGTTACTTATCAGAGAGTTATTTATTATTAATATGTAATGAAACTTCACGCACGTAAAAGTGGCACTTAATATATAATACCGAAACCGATAACAGATTTTTTTAATCTAAATCAGACTAACTTGTAAGTAAAATATTTATTTAAAATATATATTTAGATGCTATTATATAATATCCATTTAAATATTAATTTAATTAATTAAAAATATTTTTTAAAGATCTTAATAATAGTATAATTCTCCTTTTATATAGTTTATACATTAAATTTCCGTATAACGCGTAGGATAAATTTTTTTTAACGTTACTTACCCGTTACTTATAATATCCATTTATTGTATCGTTTGGTCTTTATTATATTATAATAAACACCAAACGATGTTTGTTTCGTTTCCATGACAACTTTAATAACTTTTTCATCGGTATTATAATAAAGACCAAACGATGTTTGTTTCGTTTCCATGACAACTTTAATAACTTTTTTACGATTATACGAATCCGCCTTTTCGTAGTCTGTGTTATTCGGGGTCTACTCGCAAACAATATTTTTTAAAATTTAGTTACCTGTAATATACTTCTGTTTTTTCCTTTATTAAAAGTAAACTTTCTTTAAAACAAGTTAATTAACACTCTGCAATAATATTTTTTAAAATTTAGTTACCTGTAATATACTTCTGTTTTTTCCTTTATTAAAAGGAAACTTAAACTTTCTTTAAAACAAGTTAATTAACACTCTGTACATAAGAAAATCACATTCGAAACTAACGCATATCTCATTAGCAATATGCGATCAGTGCTAGAACCAAAGATCGTTGGCTGGAACTCTGAGATAAGTTTAAATTTGTATAAAATTTATTTGTATAATTTAAAATAGTCTAATAATACATATCTCGTATAACGCGGCACGTATCCCCGTGTTGTACGGGATACGTTCCGCGTAATAATTCCCTGTGAATTATTTTACAATGATGCAAGTATGTATGATTGTATATTTTTAAAGTTTAAACAGAAAATATTTATACAATATCTCCAATTAAATATTCTAAGTTTCCTTACACTTTCAAATCGCATCATGCACGACGTATTCTCAGCCCATTCAAAATCGCAGGAACTCCAAGGTAAGACAGATTGAAATGTCGAAGATATATAAAATATAGTATATGCTATTATAACATTGTAGTAAATGACAATTATTAGACAAACTGTCATCATACCAAATCCAACGCCTAAACGGAAAGAATATAAATCATTATTTTATTATTATAAATCTGACATTTTATATTATATGATAGTTTTTACCTTTTGCAATAGGAACCGACGACCATACTGCCAGACAACTCTTACCCGAATATTGCCCAAAAGCAAGTTCCATGAAGTACATGGGCTTTCCAGCAAGTAGGAGCATGATAATATATGGGATAAGAAAAGCGCCTAATATCGTTTTTACGAAATATGAAAAATACATAGTAAGTAAAATTTTAAAGATATTATTTGTAAACACATACCTCCACCATTTTCGTAAGCCAGGTATGGAAATCTCCAAACGTTCCCTATTCCAACGGATAATCCAATGCAAGACAATAGAAATTCCCATTTGCTTCCCCAGTTTCCACGAGATACAATGGATAAGTTTTCTTCATCAATTTGTTTCTCTTGTTGAGTTTGATTTTCTTCTTCATTTTTAACGAAATTCGGATTATCGATTCCGTATAATTTATCGTTCTAGTTATATAGATTTGAATAAATTAATGATATTTTAGAATTTAATTAAGAAATTTATTTAAAAATTGTTAAAATATTTATAACTGAAAGCACGCATAAAACAGGCTAAACGTTACTTTCAGTTTCGTTTTTTAAACATTAAAAAAATATATAAATAATCTGAAATCTTACTGTTTTTCCGTTTTTCTCATCTATTTTTTTTACATCCTCCATCTTTATTTGTAGATGTATCCGATTGTCGTTCGGAAAATGGAGAAAAACTGTAGAGCTCAATTTTGCTTATGAAATGCTTGAAAAGGTACAGGTATACATTGTGTTGACCGAAAAAAGAATGATTACGACTTTATTAATCATTTTATCTGAAATGTTTAACCTGACTTATTGACTATAATAAACTAGGATAAGATAGTAACTTTTTAATATTTTTTCCCATCTAAAAAGCTATAAATTTAAATTTACGTTACTTCATAGTAATGTCAAACAATCTCCAACTAATTATAATAATTTAATTAATAACTTATACAATCACTAGAAACGACACTTATTCATATAGACACCTAATTATTTCAACTTTACCTTTGATGAGAAATCCAAAAAATGAGTAAATATCTTAATTGTTGCAGCTTTGACTTCAGGACACGAAAAACTATATCGAATTGTTTAATTTTTCTTGATATTCGATACAACTAATAATTTATTTTGTTAAAAAATATATATATAAATATGCTGATGTCAGCAAAATTATAATTTACGAATTTATGCTAAAACATGTACTTTTTTAAATTATCTTATACACTTGCTTGAATACTAAAGGTATTGATTTTTAAGTCTTCATGTAGTTGACATATTTAATTATAGACTAATAGATTAAATCAAAATTAATAATGTTATTTATACAATATTCTCAATGACCTTACTGATAGACTGACAAGAAATGATTCGCATTACATATATTGAAAGATGAAATTTGATTCAATACTTTAGTAATTAATAAATTGGGGGTCGGCAACCGGTGGCCACACGTGCATTTTTGGCAGCCCCTGAAAGGTTAACCATATTTACATAGCATGTGGTCCGTATGTTGAATTATTTGAACGATGCATTTTATAATATGAATAATAAATAAAAAATAATTTTATACTTCGTGATATCGCCATGCAACTTGGCGCGAGTCATTAGTAGAGGGGATAACAAAGTCGACCTCACACCTCAGGTGATAAAGTGGACACAGATAATTTGGCTAAGGAAAAACAACCACATAAGTCACATTAAGTAAGAACACAAACATATTGTGATGCATAAACTACTGTATATTATTTTGCTTTTACATGATAATTTTCATGCTTGTTTCATATCGCGTATTTTAAATATTTCTGTAATTTTTAAGATTGATATAATAAAAATTGATGATAAATATTTTTTTGACGTATTATTTTCTGTTAATTAAACGCTTACGGCCCGATTATTAAAAATTAAGAGTTGAATGTGGACCGTAAGTCTGAAAAGGTTGCCGATCCCTGCTTTAAATCAATCGTTTCGGCAATAGAAAATTTCAAAATCCGAAATTTGTATTCGCTTTCGTTTAATAAAATGAAAACTGAATACTTTCGACATACCGCAATTAAATCATCAAAGGAGTGCATTGAATAATTTTTCACCAAAAAAAAAAAAAAAAAAAAAATAGTTTTTATGTTTTTATCATTTTCAAAATAAAATCAAACCTGAAAATTTATTTTTAATAGAAATTCATTCATAGATTCTATTTTCCTAATATACTATAGGACAAGTGATGGAAAATCCAAAATCTTTTGGGTGCCAAAATTTATGAAGATCAAGCAGCATACTTATATCATTGCGTGTCATGATATGCAGGTACTTGTATAGTTGTGTAACTAATTATTAAAGTAAATACAAATATTCACATTTATAGATTATAGTTTTTATTTATTATTATCTGATGCATATAAATGAATTTCGAAACATCGAAGTTTAATAGGGTAAAGTAGGGAGAGATGGTTCTGAGGGAGAGACGACGCAGCTAAGTATATTCACATTCTGGAGCCAAGATGACATTGTGGTAATGATTATAACAAACAGTAAATGCGATTTATTTGTTTAAACAGCGTAGACACTGATGCGCTTTATCGAAGATAATTAAAAAATCTACATTCGGATAAAACCGGGAGAAATGGCGCACCTTTTTTGTTTACTGATAAAATTATTAATAATCATAATCAAAAACACTTATCATTCAAAATAGCTTACATGGAACCATATGCAAAAAATAATGTCAAAAATTAGTTAAGCAAAATGAATAAAGTTGAAAAAAATTGTTTGTTACTATTTTTCATTTTGCTTAACTAATTTTTGCCATTACTTTTTGCATATGGCAAATAAGCTATTTTGAATAATAAAAGTTTTTGATTATGATTATTTTTATCAGTAAACAAAAAATAAGGTGCGCCATCTCTCCCAGTTTTATCCTATAAAGACAAAGTCAAATAAAATAAAAAAGCTGCTTTAGTATCAATGTTTATACTGTATTTAGCAGATCTCTTCATTTAAATAATATCTTTAATTTTTGTATACTGTATGTATGTTCGCAAAGAAACTTTAAATATTTAATTAGAGATATTGTATAAATATCTTCTGTTTAAAATTTAAAAATATATATTTTCAAATCGGATCAGATAGAAATGTCGAAGATGTATAAAGTATAGTATATGCTATTATAACATTATAATAGACGACAATTACTAGTAAAATTTTTATGCGGGCCATTGATTTGCCATCATTACTTTAGACCAGGGCTTATATATATATATATATAATAAATTTGTTTTATTCCATATTAATCGATAATAATCGAAATCGATTTTGATTAAAAATCGATATAATTATATATTATCAGTAGTTTGTTATCATTTAATTACAGCTATTTTGTTGTTCGATTCGTATTATAAATCATTTAATAATAACCATTTTAACATTAATATGTTAATTATTCAACTTTATTAATATTATTATAATTATCAGTTATTCGTAATTAGTCAATATATAATAAATATAGGTTTATATAGAATAGATTAATATTATACTGTGTATAATACGATAGAATATAATAGGCCTATGATATATTACTGTATAATATAATATTGCAGAATAGGATTGGTTCAAATGTATCATATGTCATAATTATTTATTTGTAATTAGATAATTTAGCATAATGTTAATAATACAAATTTGGCTGAATTCTGCTTTTCACGGAATTCCGAAATATATTCGATAGATAGATCTCATCAAACCATTCCAAGATTTCATCAAACTGGTCAAAATTATAATAGAACCATGGGCGAAAGCGGCACCGATTAGAAGATATTTTGAAAAATTTGCCTCAGAATTGGTAAACGAACCATGTACCGCTGCCATATTGAACGAAAAGTAAAACGTCACGTGACCATCATCGTAATGATGAAAACCTGCTATGGTTTTGCACCTTGTTTTAAAAGCCAAAAATACGCCGGGAATTATTCTTACGATTATATGGGTTATGATTTTATGCTGAAATCCATAAGTTATTTATGCAATTTATGGATTTATATATTATATATACATTAATATAATATATTTTTGCATCAAGATATATAATTACATCATCTTGAAAGTGATCTTGCCAAGGAGTTTGATAATTCTTGCGCGACACCTTCAAGATATATTAAATTAAACACCCGTATAACGTGCTCTCCTATAACACGAATTCATATAACGAAATCGCTCTTCTATAACACAAATTCGTATAATTTTACATCTTGAAGTGTTCGCTCGCTCTTCTATAACACGAATTCGTATAATTTTAAATCTTGAAAGTGTTGGCAAGACATTGTCCCTTTCAAGATGGCGTCGCGCACAGGTATCGATACTTCGCTGTGATAAGTACTTTTTCATATAGCTAATTATCGGTTCCGTTTTCAATTTGATTTTATATACCGATTTACTACTAGTAATATGACTAAAAATATTATGCAAAAATAGAAAAAAATATTATGCAAAAATCTCGGATTCCGTGAAAAGCAGAATCTTTCCAAACAATATGGGAGATTGGGGCTAAAAATAGCACAGGTTAGTTGTAACAGATGCCAATACTCATTCCTGGCTTGCTAATACTTCCAATTAAATTATGCAAGAAGATGTCTAGAAGCGGTTGCCATCTGACCATATTTTCTGAGTTAGGTGATGCAAATGTAACACGAATGATTCAATAAAAATATTTTAAGAGAGGCGTAAATTAAAAAAACAGCTTGGTTTAAAGTTTTATAAATGTATTTCAATTGTTAGTTCCTGCCTGCAGCCATGTAATAAATAACTGAATAGTGATGTAAAGTAACCTATCCTCGAGATTATATGCTAAGCCTAATTGTGATCGTAATAAATAACAGACTAGTAGTGTAAACTAATCTATCCTCGAGATTATATGCTAAGTCTAATTGTGATCGTACTTCCAAACCAAAATGGCGGAACTTATGACAGGTGAACATGAAAAGTAGGGGCAACTTGAAACAGAATAAATCTATGTCGCCGAGTCACAATCGTCTAATATCCAAGCAGCAATTGTTCAAATGAAGAAAAGTATTTCTGTTTCACATATAGTGAAGACTATAACAGCAATTAAAAAATGGAACCAATATGCAGTATGTAAGAAAAGAAGTCGTAATGAATGCACAGCTGATAATCCTTTCTATATTTTTCTGAGCTGTGATTGATTATTCAACACAGAACTAAATTGAAACTTATTAAAGCTATATTCCAAAATTTCAGTCCAAAGTTACGATACACGTTATGTTTCATTGAAATTTTGTAATGTTATAATCCACTCTTACGTCGGGGTAAGTGATATTCGCAATAGTTCAGAAAAATATTTTTTTTTTTTTAAATACTAATTATAATTGAATTAAAGTTGTTTTGATCTAGTAAAGAGATTAATAAATGATTTTTACAATGACGATTTTTTTCTGAAATTGAAATTTTCATAGCGTTAAATAATTACAAAGCAAAAAGTGCCACAATCAGTCTCGATCTCCATTAGTATAATACATATCAGCGCCGGCTCTAGAGTGAGACAGTCGCCTCAGGCAAAAATTATAAGGGCGTGCGAAAATGCAGTTGCAATTTCACACGCAAGCTTAATTATATTTATCTGGACAATATTTCGTGCTGTAGAGTCGATCTACAAAGACATGATATATGGTATATTATGAATGTATATTTTTCTAACGGAAAAAGGATGGGTCTCACAGGCGTAAAACGTGACGTAAATACGTCGGCGTATCAAAGGTGATGATGTCACTTCCTGTATATTTGCTAGACGCTGCGTCGTTACGCCGGAGATGACTTTTCTTCAACTTTTATGCGTTATTTCGTAATCAATATGGCGAGTAGAGAAGATACCATGTGCGCGTTCAATAATGACGCATTTCTGGAAGAAATGAGAAAATATCGATTCCTTTGCGATAAAAAATATCCGATCATGATGATGATCTATGCGCGTTGAATCAGCTAACTTCAAATGATGTCACAGTAATTAGTCAATAGCTAAACGTCGTCGTTTATTTACGACGCGACGTACGTTTTCGGTCTGAACATCGGTACGCTCGACGTTTCGTGCGCGATGCATTTACGTCAGCGTATTGACGTTACATTTTACGCATGTGAAACCCAGCTTTAATACTTATCAAGGGAGAGAGAAACTAGTGCCAATTAATTTGATTAATTGACAACAATTATTGATGATTTTGCCTGGTTGAAAGCAAGACAAATCAAATTATAGATCATATTTATTATATTAAATAGATTTCATTTTTATTACATCTATTATAAATGTATTTTGGTAATATTTTTCTAACTATTTCTTGATTTGAAAAAACGAATAAAGTTTTTTGTATGTTTCTCAGTTTGATGTATCTGATGTCATTACATTACCGGTTCCAAAGTTTTACATATGTTTATGCATTAATGCGCGTGAGTGAATAATAGAGAGGGAGCCACTTTCTAATATTGCTTCAGGTGACAAAGTATCCAGATCCGGCGCTGATACATACTATACTATAAATTTACGACTTCAGCTTTGTACTTTTAAGACTGAAGTACATATTTTATTTCCTAATGTATAGTCATTATTTAAATATTTAAATTTTTTTTTATAGTATTTTGTTTTAAAAGCCATCTTGAAAAATATTAATTTCTGAATACAACTAAATAACATATTTATATTTGCCATTCATGAATCCTCTTCCCCGATTTTAGAACTTCATTAAGACAAAAAAATATTTAAATGCTTTACTAAAAATTTAATCCTCCTGTTAACCACAACCTTTCTTTTATAATTTTCTAACATGATCTATACATTTTAGTATTATTTATAATGTAACAGCACAAATTTTTTTATTTGAACAATTCTTGAAATATCACATCGAATCAAAAAATTTACTGGAACTTCTAACATCGAGATTTTTAAGAAATTTTCACTCTCAAGAATTTTTATACAAAGGTCAAATTCGATGATTAAAAAATAAAAATAAATAAATTTGAGAGTTATATAATTAATACTAATGATTAATTATGTCTCATATTTACGCTGAATAGATAATTTCGCATTAATAATCTTTGACAAATAAAGCAAAAATGATTATAAAAATTATTTTTGTAATTTTACGCAACGTAAACCCTATTAAAAAAATAAAAAAAATTTTTTTTTCTTAAATAACTTTAAAAGATCTTGGCAAGCATAAAGATAACTTGCTTAGAAAAATCCGAAAAGACTTCGTCACACCTCCTTTATCCGTATATATAACTTGAAACAGAATAAATCTATGTCGCCGAGTCACAATCGTCTAATATCCAAGCAGCAACTGTTCAAATGAAGAAAAGTATTTTTGTTTCACATATAGTGAAGACTATAACAGCAATTAAAAAATGGATGGAGTCGGATCATTTACTATCCGACTCAGCAACCCTGCATCCAAGGTCAACTACTTGACCTGAAGCTATGGGCTAATTACATTATATTAACTAAGGGGAGAGCCAGGACACCATGTAATAATTATTCTTTTTGTGGAGTCGGATCATTTACTATCCGACTCAGCAACCCTGCATCCAAGGTCAACTACTTGACCTTGGATTGGGCTAATTACATTATATTAACTAAGGGGAGAGCCAGGACACCATGTAATAATTATTCTTTTTGTTTGAAAATGTTAATATTATTATATTTTTAATTATTTTTGGAAAATTTAATTACTTAGAACGACTAAACACAGAGAAATAATTCACCATCTGCCATTTTTAAAAGGCACCGAGGCAAATCTTAGGTAAAAAATTGTAAAATGTGATGATTTATCAAAAATCAGTGCTAAATCTGATGTACAGATGGCATGGTGATTGCTACATATACAAATTACAGCAATATTTATTAATAAAAATAAATTTTCAAAAAAGTCAACATTCTTATACATACTATTAATAATATATCTTATAAAATAAAAAATATGTATGAAACATTATTTTAAGAAAATAACAAGAAAAATGGCTAATAAACAATTACAGTATATTAATTATTTGTGTAGTAGAGTACTGTATTTCATCCAACAGGAGGGAGAGTATGATTGTTTGTTTACACATGGTATCAGATTACACTTAGCGGTATAAAATTACAATGTCTTCATTAGTTGGAAAAATTTTTCAAACCTAGCAAATAATTATTACAGTTTGATAGAAAATATAACAAAGAATATAAATATATCAAAATAATACATGTCTGATATGCGAAAAAAATTTTTTTCACAAAAATATTTAAAAAAAAATTTCCTGCTCATTAGGCATAGCATTTATGAATATTTTTTAATTTTTTTTATACAGAAATAATTCAAAACTAAAAAAGCAGAATGATATAGCATAACATTAACTACAAATCTGGAATTTTTCGTCTCACTAAGATAAGCCAAAGAAAAGTTATGGCAAAAAAAAAACAAAACATCATACTTAAAAAAAAAACTATACTATAGATTTGGACGGTTGAAAAAATTTTTTCAGGAGGTATAAGGGTTAAGTATATAATAAAGAAACCAACATGAAAGCATATGAATTTAATAGAATATTGATTTAAAATAACTAATGACCCTGATGAAAACTTTTCAAGTTTATATCAGAGCCAACATTTGTTTGAATTGACCCTCCTAATTGTTTTGATCTGATTATATCCTGAATCTTGATAACTTTTCAAATTGGCATTGAGGTTTAGGAAATGCTTTGGTACTAGCAGATGAATATTCAAATTTAAATTTTTTAGAGAAAATTATATTTTATATTCACATTTTGAACAAAATAATCATATGATTTAATATTTAAAAAATAGATTTTTTTTAATATAAAATGATCAAATACAGTGTTATGTTTTAGTCATTTTTTATCTCAAACTATTATTTACTGAAATATATGTAATTCATGGAAATTCTTATAAAAAATATTAAAAAACAAAATAAAAATTATTTATATGATGATAAAAAATTTTGACATTTTTGGGAAAATTATTCATAAAATCTAATATTGTTAATACACATAGCAAAAATTGATAGGTTTTAGACAGGGCTGCCACTATCATTTCGGCGCTACAGGCAGTTTTTTTGGCGCCCTTACTATATTTCGTTTCATGTAAGAAAATAGCATTGGTTTAGATACAGTTATAAATTCTGCTATTTGCAAAAAAAAATATCACCTGTCAGCTTGTCAGTTATGAAATAAAATTCACAAAATTAAATTATATTTAATCATGTTTTTGATTTTGACTTTGTAATTTTTAATATTCAGGTATTGTATATTTTTACAGATAAAAATATTTAGTATTGACAAATTTTGGTTTCATGAATTTAAATTATATATCTTTCCTTATTCTACAGTATAAATGTACAGTATAGCAATTTCAAAAAGATTATAATTATGCTGTCGATGTTATGATTAAAATGCTTTCCGAATTAGACGAACAAACTAATCCAAATCCTATCACTTGCTTTTCTCTTACGGATCATACAATTCATTTGGCAGGAAGAGGAACAATAATAATTCCTCCTGACAGAGCATGTTTAGTGGTAAGCATATCTAGTCAAAAAACAACTACAGATGATGTGATCAAAAGCGTTACAAAAAGACTTGATTATATTGTTGGAACAATGAAGGCATTTGGTGTTAGGAAAAATGATATGAACATAACTCGTTCACTTACACAAGATAAACAGTATTTGATGAAAGCAGAAGTTGATGCCATTTTCATAGTCTTGAAAATTGTCACACAGTTGCTATTCAGTTTATACAAAAATTAGGAAAATGTATGGTTGTGTCAAATCCACAATTTTTTCATAGTTCTCAATCATTTGAAAAAGGAAAGCAATTCTGGAAACAATTAAAAAATTGTTCTGAAAGAGCAGTTGAATTAGCAAACATTTTTGGTGTTACAATAGCAAAACCTCTGATAATAGCTGAAGAATATAATAAATTAATATTGCAAGATTTGATTTCATCTTATAGAAATGGAGTAACAAGTCCATCTGTTTCATTAATACATCAACTTAAAAAATTAACATACCTCAGAAAGTAAAGTTAATGTAAAATTTCAAGTTGAAGGGGAATATAAACAGGCAGTATTTCTTTCTTAAAATATTTCTTACATTAGTAGATCCTTCTGGGCCCAGAGCATATCATAGATGTGGCACTGTTGGTCACTATTCTTAAAATATTTCTTACATTAGTAGATCCTTCTGGGCCCAGAGCATATCATAGATGTGCCACTGTTGGTCACTATATTTATGTTATTGGAGGATACAATGGGATAGAGATTTTTAACACTTGCCATTGTTTTGATATTATTAAAGCGACTTGAAGAGAAATTGCACCCATGTATTCACACAGATGTTATGTCAGTATAGCTGTTATAGATAGAATTATATATGCTATAGGAGGATATAATGGACAGGAAAGACAAAAAACAGCAGAAAGATATAATTGTGATACAAATCAGTGGGAGATGATTGCCCCAATGAATAAGGAAAGAAGTGATGCTAGTGCTTCCGAACTAAGAGGATATATTTATATTGTTGGCTGTTTTAACAGTAGTGAATTTTTTAATTCTGTAGAATTTTATAGTCCTGAAACAAATCAATGGACTAGCACAGTGTTTCTCAAAGTGTGGGTCATGACCCAATATGGGGTCGCGTAACAAAATTTGAGGGTCGCAGAAATTTTGGCAAATGTTTTAATTCGTATTCCTAGTTTATATACCTATATACTCAGGGTCAATATTTTCTCAGGTAAAAGGGGTCGCCAAGTGGAAAAGTTTGAGAAGCGCTGGACTAGCATATCCTCAATGAAGACTCGTCAAAGTGGGGTTTGTTGTAGTAGTTACAACTGTTTTCTTTAAATTATGTATTTAATGCATGTAAAAACGCTTGGCTCTCAAGCGCCATCTGCTATTTTCTTATGTGAAATAAAGTATAGGATATTAAGAAGAATTGTTTCTTATCAAAGACGCAAAAAACAAATTTTTGATATGGCAAAAATATTTATTTTGTCTAAAAAAAATGCAGTCTATTTCGGACCATTACAGCTACACGTATTGAAATACATTACATTTGGCTTTACATAGTGACATCTGACATCTAACAGGTATGACGTATTATAGATGAGCACTGCGGACCTCTTCTTCATATGTCATTTTATTTTTATTGGTTGCTGTAGATGCTGTGATGTATAATTAAAGTAAATAAAATACAGACAGCCACACTACTATGGTTAATAGTTTGTCAGTTCTGGGTTGGGGTGTTGGCGGGATAGAAGGTGTCTATGTGAAAAAGTTATCCAAGCAGTATAAGTTGAGAGCAATTTGAAAAAATCAGGCCAATTCTTAAAATAGAAAATAATAAAATAAATGAATATCATCATTTTGCTGCCTTTATTGATTTGGCACTACAGGCAGGGGCCTGCTCGACCTGTGCGTAATGGCAGCCCTGGTTTTGGAAATATATTTCCAATATGAGAATGCTAAATTAAATCATATGATGCATATACAGGTAGGCCTTGATTAGTGCAAATAATTGGTTCCATAAATTTCTCACACTAATCGAATTCGCACTAATCGAAGTATTAACTCTATGGAAAATATGGTAATTGGTTCTTGCTTTGTGAGATTCTGGCCATTAGCTAACTTCATAATGAATAACTACAATAAACTTACACTAACTGTTTAAGAAATATTTATTTTCATATTTTACATCATTGTTCATCATCTAAATTAATAACTTACCAGGAATTGCGTCTCATATCATCATCAAACTAACCGCCAAATCAAAACCAAA
>AYEL01073985.1:0-62172 GCA_000484575.1 Olivierus martensii | reverse complement strand
CATTAGTGCCTACGTTACCGAGGAAACTAATGCATGCTGAAGCCGAGTATTGTAAGGAAGCCGAACGTATCCGGTGAGGTGACAAACATTTTGGCCGGAGCTGTACATACAGAAATAATATAATGAATAAATTCTGTGATTCGTCAATGCAATTCCATAGGTTGAGTTTTTGACCCAATGGTTTGATATCTGGAAAACATCCTTTTTTGTATTTTTTTATTTATTAAGATTTTTTTCAGGTTCTTTGTAATCAGGCTGATTTACTTTCATTTGAAGAATCCATTTACTCGTCACCACTCCTCCAGGGAAAATTTATGTAACACTGTATATGTGTAGATTCCATTAGATTTTTTCTTTTCCAAATAGGTTTAGGTCTAAAGAATTCTTGCCTCTGAATAATTGGTTTGAAATTTCACGTTAATTGTACTCTTATGTTCATCATGATTACACTTGCTATTACAATTAAAATTTGTGTTTACCACATGTTAATTCTAAAAACTGCCACTAGAGTGCCGCTGCTACAGTGCACCAAACGAGTTTCTATGAGCCTATAGCCTACAAGGATAATAGAAAGCCTAGTCGTCTGCTTCCTTTCTTTTGTTAAAATTAGTTCCAAATTTTTAAGAAGATATTTCCTCTTTCTTCCACTTGGAACACTGATTTCCGAGTGTTTGTAAACGTTGTTTAAGCATTTTAATAGACAGAAATAAGCATATAAAACGAATTTTAAATCACTATTAAAAAATGAAGTTAATAAAAATATGATTTAATTCAAAATTTTTTTTTTAATTTTATGAATATTTAATTTTATTTATTATATTAGAGAAGAAAGTAATTTTGGAATTTAATTTTTTTCTTTAAATTATTTAGCTATTTATTTTTTTTTCTAAATAATTAGCATATATATGCAGTATTAATTATAGTAATGAATAAACTTTTATGAGCAAATTTTACACACAAACATAATATTCATTTATTAATTATGGTACAACTAAGTGATTTGAAAGCTGCTATTGAAACCATTGTTTTGATCACTGTGAAATAACTTTTAAGATCTTGCATGATAGAGCTTTGACTTGATCACTGTCCTCGTTTCTTATTTTGATCACTGTGAAATAACTTTTAAGATCTTGCATGATAGAGGCTTTGACTTGATCACTGTCCTCATTTCTTGTAAATATGTATCAGTCACAATTTTGCTATAGTTTGACCACATTGCATTTGACAGATATAATCTGATGAATTTGTGAAAGATTATTTTACATAGATCCTGCTGCTGATCCTTGTACCCACAGGAAAAAATGGGATTCTTAAGTGTGTGGAGAAGAAGCAAATCAGTTATTTATTTAATGAAAACTTGTGCTCTAATATAGTCTGTTCATATACTGTTATTTCATTATATTTACGTTTCACAGAACTTGCAAGTTCTTGCCTCACTAGCTTCCTCTGTGTTTTTTTGGGGATTGCATGCATGATGGATAGTGTGGGAACACACTTGATATAGCATTTGGAACTAATCACCTGGTTTTCAGCCCAGTTTTATAGTCTGAGGATACAAAGTGGAGGCTACAAACCCATGCTATCGTGGCCGGATGGCTGAGTGGTAACACTGTCAGCATGCCACACAGGATGACCTAGGTTCACGTCCCGGGTCTGGTAACTCCTGAAACAATCCTGGTCCTTCCCCATCCAGTCCCTTTCCACGGTGTGGGTGCAGCCCGTGGTTGGAACTGGCCCTGCCCGTTAGTACTCTCCCTGATTGGAAAGGGGCATAAAAATGCAAAAAAAACTGTGCTCCATTGCCTGATAGCCATGGCTGTGAATTTCGTCATTTATCAATTACAGCAAAGATAAAAAAAATTAATTCTTAACTATGACATTATTATTACACGCTATTATTGGCTGTGAATTTCGTCATTTATCAATTACAGCAAAGATAAAAAAAATTAATTCTTAACTGTGACAGTATTATTACACGCTATTAAGTTAATTATGATATTAACAATTAAAAACAACAAAGAAAAATAAGCAGTGCTGATCCATTGGTGTCGACGTGGTTTGTCAACAGGAAATTTATGAAAACTTAACTGTGGATTTTTTTGGATGAATCAGATGTGGAAAATGAAACACTACAGTGGACCATTTTTAATCAAACTGTACAAAAACTCTGATATAAGATAAAGATCTAGGCCGGAAACTATACGATAAGTAGCTACACAAAAGTAGGAATACAGCGCCGCCTTTTGAAAACATTTGTCCTCGTTTATTAACATGGATGTAGAGCAAAATGGTTAGATTTTATCTTATCCTTGTAGGCTATGAGTCTATATAATAAAATCCTTATGTTTCTTCCTTTCAGTGATCTCATTGGTTACAATAAACATGTGATAGTTTACCGTTTGGCAACTGAGCAGTCTCATTGGATCATAATGGGCATGTGTCCCCAATGAGACTGCTCAGTTATTAAATTAATGATGAATATCAAGTACTGTGTTTTAGTGCAATATATTATTTCGTTAATCTATCAAATTTCAGATTTCATATTAAAAAGTTTTTAAAGATTTTTTTAATTTTTCTATAATTTTCTATTGATTATAGCTTACATTATCTCATTTAGCCATAATATGCTTATGCTAGACTTTCATTAGGCTTAGTCACCACGTGGTGGTGTGCTATTTCTATATCTGTTCCTTTGAGAGATCTCATTGGGTTACAATAACCACATTATATTCTTTATGATCTGATCATTATAATCATTATCATATATGATAAGTCATCAAATTAATGGCAGATGTCGAGTACTTTGCTGTGTATTATTTCGGTAAAGTACTAAAATCCAGATTTTATATTAAAATGTTGTTATTGTTTTATTTTTAACGTGTAGTCTATCTCTAATTTGCTAACTGTTGTATGTTACATTAATTGCCAAGATTTGAGATTACCTGTTGCAAGTTTTCGCAGCAATCCGCTTATGTACACCATGAAAGTATAATTATGTGGCGACAGTTACACAGCATGATGGTTTGACCACAGTACATCACACTACTGATAGATGCAGGTAATCTTGAATCCTGCCCCTGATACCACTTGGTGACATGCTATTACCAATGATCTATATAGATCATTGGCTATTACAAATAGCTATTCTTTATATAGCTATACCTATATATATTGGAAATCTGATATTCCTTAAAACGTAAGAACGGCTAAATCATATTTCCTGATTCTTTTCATTAGAGATTGTAACTGTCATTATGTCTGAAGAAACCACATTGCCATTGTTGCCACAGCAAAAACAAGTTTGTTATTTTAATTTTTAGAATTTTGTAGAAATTTTACAATTATATTTGTTCTTTTAATCTAACAGTTTTTTGCTTATGATTTTCATTTTTAATTTGTCATATAATCTCTCTCTAAATTTCTTGCTGTCTCTTAGTCCTTCAGCTCACTACTGTCAGCAATTCAGATCTGGCAACTCTGTTCCTGAGGCTCTTCATTGGAGAGTGTACAGTGTGTAATGTAAAAATGCAACACTTCGTGAATGCTTCTACCTTACAGCAAAAAGAAAAATGGACAACAAAAATGAACAATGATTTAACAGATCCAGAATTATATTCCTCACCCAGTTTTTACTCATGGCCAATTACCTTACAGCAAAAAGAAAAATGGACAACAAAAATGAACAATGATTTAACAGATCCAGGATTATATTCCTCACCCAGTTTTTACTCATGGCCAATTTTAAACTTTGTCTAGCATAGCTAGGCGTTGGAGCGTTAGACGGAGCAGGCGTGTCTAGCAATGCTAGGCGTTGGAGCGCTAAAGGTTAAAATATCTAAAATGTTTATAACCACAAAAATTTACTGGTTTCAGCTAGTAAATAATAGTTCTTTAGAAATACAAATATCCAAAGCATTTAATATCCAATTAGATAAATGCAATATATTTTTGATATTTTTTCAATTATTCATTTTTATATTTTTTATATGTTCTTAAAAATATAACAAGTTTTATTTTTTTATATGTTTTTTGATAATATTAATTATTTTTGAAGATTAATCATCTATAGCAGCGTTTCTCAAACTATGGGTTGCAACCCCAAATGGGGTCGCGAAGTGAAATGCTGGGATTGCAAAAATTAAATTCAAATACTTGAATTTCAGTTTATATGTAATTTCACAAACGTCCAATATTTAACGTATGACAACATATGTATTTTCAATGTAGTTGGCTGATTGTGTTCATCTTAATAAGTGTATAAATGATTTATGTATTTGTATGTTTTATTTCATATTTAATACCTGGGATCGCAAAAAATCTCGTAATGAAAAATGGGGTCGTGAATGAAAAAAGTTTAGAAACAAGGGTTGCCAATGCATCAACCATAGTCTACTAGTCGACTGGCAATCCATAAGAGGTAGCCTGCAGTGGATCTGTGTCATATTTTCTTTAACAAAAAATGTTTGTTGTTATTTGAATTTTTGATTAAAATTACTGGTAGTCTACTTTATAGACTATAGTATAGTCTAGTGTTTCCAAGTGGGAATTCCTTCCTGCCTGTTCTCGGGAAATTTTTTCATTTTCCTATTCCAAAATCCTGACAAAAGTTGGTTGGGAAATTGAGAAAATTGGCTACTAGAACCCAGTAATACCCACAATGGGAAATAAATGTACTCACCAATCCTGACAAAAGTTGGTTGGGAAATTGAGAAAATTGGCTACTAGAACCCAGTAATACTCATAATGTATCTTTAGATAGTGATAAACGGGAAAAATGTCTAAAAGTTACATTATGTTATACACCACTAGAAATGCATGCGCGACACCAGAATCATATAACACATAACCAATTAATTTTAGCTCTTGTAAATTGAGCACCTTTGATTATGGAGAACAGAAAACAGTTTGTATTTACACAAAAAATATTTTCACAACTCAGGATTTGACTACAAAGTCATCTTTAGGTGAACTAAGGAAATCTAAGATAGCTTATCTTAATATGACATTATAGTCAAACCTGGGTTGTGGAAATAAATATTTCTCTGTGTAAACACAAAATGTTTCATTCTGCACCATGTATCATTGCCACAAAAGTGATGGCCAATATGACCAATTCCACATTTGATCAGTTTGTTTGCAGCTGACGATTGTGATGTATGTTAATATATTGTGTAAAAACTCATTGTATACATTAAGGTTTGGGTAAATAAAGTTTTCATTAATTACATTGTTTATATTTTAAGAAAACCTGATATATAATAGAAAGTTAACCAAAATAATGCCATAGTGACCACTGTTTAGTGCTCAAGGTAAGAGATGTAGTAGTCACGAAATTCCAGTCGACCTCCATTTAGGAAATTTTATTTACTCATTTTTTGCATTGACCTTTTACATATAGGAGTGTCTTGAAACCTCTGAAAGACTTCACTGGGCCACGAAACCTGGTTGCCTATCTTCTCTATGGCTTTTCTGTTAATGGATATAACAGTAAATATTAATAATCACAGATGGTCAATGAAAATTAAATAAAAAAGATTTTTTTGGGAATTCTCGAGAATTCTTGGGAAATACGATTTCCTGTTCTCAATTCCCGAAGGTTCCAAAATGTCGGGAATTTGGAAAGACTAGTATAATCTATAAAGTAGACTGCCAGTGATTTCTGAAATGAAAAGTAGCTCTGAAACATAAAAAGGTTAATCACCACTGCTGATCAATAGTTTGCATCCTTTCATATTAAGTTACAGAAGTAAGGCAAAGCAGAATCATTTGTTTGAATATAATCTACAATTTAGCATTTGATTAAAATAATTCTTACTACTAAAAATTTTAGAAACCAATATATAGAGAAAAATTATTTGCATAGATAATCCTCACCTTATGATGCTGATACTACTGATATGCATTATGATTCATACACATTAATTTCACTGATTGATGTGAAATGATGCCAATAAAGCTACATTTAGGCGATTCTCTGGATGCAACGTTGTATGCAGAATGATGCATGCCTCAATGTGCAACAGCTGCATGAGGCATGCAACTTGCCCTTCATGTTCACACGTGGAGGACATATTGCAGACAATTCCAATACAAAAAGAGTTGTACGCTACCACTTTAGTGACAGCTACTATTATTATTTCAAATGACAGAAGGAAAAAAAGAAAAAAGAAAGTCTCATGAGGCATGCAACTTGCCCTTCATGTTCACACGTGGAGGACATATTGCAGACAATTCCGATACAAAAAGAGTTGTACGCTACCACTTTATTGACAGCTACTGTTATTATTTCAAATGACAGAAGGAAAAAAAGAAAAAAGAAAGTGTTCTGACTCGCAAATATTTCGATCAAAGTGCTAATAACATCAGTATTTTGATCCAAGTCAGGTTAGATAGTTTCAGTCTTTTCAAAAAATTTACTAGAACCACTTGACAATGATAAATTTAACTTCTACAATAAATTGAAGTATTTTCTTCACATCTCAATCCATAAAGCAAAGAAAAATTGCGAAAGAAAGTTTAAAAATAATTAAAACAACAAGATGTTGCAAGACTAGTTGCATGTGTAACCCAACTAGGATGGGAAACACATGCACCTTCTTGCGCCTAGTATTGCAACAGATTTTGAGGCATGCATCTTTGCATGCCTTCTCGTGCACCTAGTTGCATGTGTCTTGTTGCATGAAAAGTTGCAGCATCTAAACACAGCTTAACCAACACTGCTAAATCACTTGTATTTTTATTTATAAGTTTATTGCACAATAAAGCATTGTAGTAAATGGACAATCAATAAATGTAAAGTAGTTTTGACTTGTCAGCTGATTGAACAATATCCTCTCTGTTTACACAACAGTTGTTGTTTTGGATTGAAAATAAAAAATTTTAGATTTTAAAAAACTAATTAAAAAAATAGTATTATAAAAGAAAGAAATGGATATTTTAATATCAAAATAATTCATATTTTCATATTAAAATTTTAGTTATGCTTTAATTATGTTAACACACACAGGCAGACTTTGACTTACAATGGGGTTCAAACTGAACCCTGAGGTCAGAATTGAAATGCCCATTTTAGATTTTAAAAAACTAATTAAAAAAATAGTATTATAAAAGAAAGAAATGGATATTAAAATATCAAAATAATTCATATTTTCATATTAAAATTTTAGTTATGTTTTAATTATGTTAACACACACAGGCAGTCTTTGACTTACAATGGGGTTCAAACTGAACCTTGAGGTCAGAATTGAAATGCCTTAAATTTATAATTTCCCACTATCAAATCTTTGATATGATTATATATAATATCGTAATAAATTTGACAAGCACAGAGAATAAATTTGGTACATCAGGCCATGACGCATGGACTCTTATGTTATAATTGGTAAATACTATTAATGAATCACAAAATTTACTGCTTTACATCATTGCTGTATGAGCGGTCATAAGTTATTGATGTTGGTAAGTTGAGGATTACCTACATTAAAATTTCATTTATATTTTAGATATATTATTATGAAAACCATTAATTGCTAATGCAGTTGTAGTCATATTTTAAAGTTAGATTCAGTTGTAATATATTGTATGTAATGAGATCAGTTAGATCAATATCACTTTTGAATAGAAAGATTCAGTTGTAATATATTGTATGTAATGAGATCAGTTAGATCAATATCACTTTTGAACAGAAAGTACTAAGTAAAATTTATACTAGAAATTTTAGTTCTTTCTCAAATTGCCTACTTTTTGAAGATATCCTTTATTTTTCATTGGTTGTGTATGTCCTATTTTAATGTTAATTTAACCAGCATAGATGTGACAATGGCATCACATATTGTTATGCCATTAAATAAACAACAACAAGTTAAAAAACAACAAGTGTAATTAATGTTGTGCAACTGTCAACATTGTTATGCCATTAAAAAAATTTAGTGTTTTGTGACATCATTCATACATATTGAACTACATGGTACTGTGTTAAGAAAACCAGATAAGCCATATATTATTCCTTACACCGCTAACATTTAGTTTATATTATTGCCAATAGATCCAATAGATGGCGCTAAAATTGTGATAAAATGAAATTCTATCCTGTAGGATTAAAGGATAGAATTTACTTTAATAGCAGAATATCTCTATCAAATTTCATGAATATCTGCTAATTCAAAAGTTATAAGATTGGGCCCGTTTGTCCGAGTCCCTCATTAATAAGGTTCCATTTCCTTCAAAAAGTAGGCTAAAAAAAAAAAAAAAACACCCTATTGTACAGAATTTGTGCAATTGTTGGTCCCCATCTGATATATAAGATTAGTTATCTAGTGTTTAATATGGATGGTTGAATGTTAATTTCTTTTTTTAATATTGTGATTATATAGTATTACAGTCAAACCCCAATAAGATGCCACCATCCGTTTGGCAACTAATCAGGGTTGGCATTTATCAAAAATACATGTAGTATAGAAATGAAAATGAACTCCTAATTTATTAAATTTAATAAAATACAATACATTTATATTTAGCATCCAAACTTTTAACATTTCTAAAAAACTGTATACTTTACAGTATATTATACATACTGTATATGTACAGTACTATATAGAAAACATGTCCATCTGCTATTCTGATCCTCTACTTTGAGTTCTGTGGAAAACAATGTACACAGCTTACTGTACAATATCCTTATTTGCTCGGTACGCAATATATGATGTAAACAACATGGTTCATATGATCTTAAATTTTCTACAACTTAGGTGTGAAACAGGCTTAGAGAGATACATGATTAATCGTTAACTCCATCTCTCCCACCCACTGGTTACAAATGAATCCACAGAGCTTTTAATACTGTATATACAGTGCTGATGAACTTCAGGATGCAAGTGACCTTATATGACCCTGGTGGATTAATGAGGACAAATATAATACCAAAAGGAATATTTGTTTAGTCCATTCTATTGGTGGATGGCATCTTATTGGGGTTTATCTATTTCATTAACATAGGGAAGAGCCATTCTGTCAAATTTCTTGGTGGTCAGCGAGAGTGCCAGCTTAACAGGGGCATCTTATCAGGGTTTTACTGTATTTTATTTATTTTTTATTCTTTATTTAGTTTATTAAATTACTGTATATACAGTGCTGATGAACTTCAGGATGCAAGTGACCTTATATGACCCTGGTGGAACCAAAAGGAATATTTGTTTAGTCATTGCGTTTATTAAATATGAGGATGTGGGAGCCACTGAAATGTCCTTATATAAACAGCCATAGTCAAACCAAGGTAGATAGTTATAAGTCATTAACTTATCCACAATTATTTGTATATTGTTTATAAATTAAAATTTGAATTGAGATAGTTATAAGTCATTAACTTATCCACAATTATTTGTATATTGTTTATAAATTAAAATAATTTGAATTGGTAGTGGTAGTAGTGGTAGTAGTGGTAGTAGTAGTGGTGGTAGTGGTGGTAATAGTAGTAGTGGTGGTAATAGTAGTAGTGGTGGTAATAGTAGTAGTAGTAGTGGTAGTAGTAGTAGTAGTGGTAGTAGTAGTAGTAGTAGTAGTGTAGTAGTAGTAGTAGTAGTAGTAGTAGTAGTAGTAGTAGTAGTACAACGAGTGAGACGGAGTATAGTCAATAGTAGTAGTAGTAGAATAGGGAGGGTGCTATTCGCCCAAGCACTGTAATCAACATTGGGTCTATTGTGCACCCCCAATCAAATCATCCCAGAAGAAGTCCCGTCTTTTCTATTGTGCACCCCCAATCAAATCATCCCAGAAGAAGGCCTGTCTTAGAAAAAACGACAGTATATTCTTTATTGTGCACCCCCAATCAAATCATCCCAGAAGAAGGCCTGTCTTAAAACGAAACAACAGTATTTTCTCCAATGGGACAGAAGCAAATCCTCGGGAACAGGGAAATACACATCCCCAAGAAATCACGCCTAAGCCACGAAAGGGCCACACATTCACATAATATGAGGAGGAAACTCCTCTTCACATTTTGACATCTACACATAGGGCTATCAGCAAGCCCAATCAAGTGAAGATGTCTTTTAAGATGACAGTGCCCTATAAGAAGCCCTGTAAATTTGAATTGCTAAGTTTGTAGACAAAATACAAATGATTGATATGAACATTTAATAAATGCATTTATTTATTTGTAAGATAATTTTACAAATATTTAAAATTATTTATGAATGAATAAATTTAATAAAATCAGAACTTACCTTTCGTTCTAAATCTTGCCCAATGATTCCTGCTTCTACGCAAGCTGTCAGATTTACTTTGTCTACCCACAAGATTCTATTCTTTAAATAAATAAAATTAAAAGTTTCAATTTATGCTTTGTTTTAACATATTGATAACAGAATGCATAAGATATAAATAACTTAAATTTGGCAATAATTTATTAATAAATACTTTAAATATTCAAAGCATTTTACTAAGAGACTTCTGTTTACAAGTAAATTGAATAGCTTGTTTATTTAAAACACTAAAAATTATGGCATGAACTGAATCCATAAAATTTAATTATAAAACTATTAGATATATATACGAAGTTGTAAATGTTACATCACATATATCATCAATATTTGGCAATATTGATAATATATGATGATAAGCCTTGTAATTAATGATAAAAAAACATAAGATAATGCATACTTTAAAGTTTCACAGCAACATTAAAATTTAATTAAAAATTTTCTAGCATCTAAGAAATTAAAACATAATCTTCAGCTGACATCAAATAAAACATCAGTATAGTTTAAGAGTCTTCATTAGATGCATTTATCCAATATTTCAGCTTTTGAATATAATTTTTCTGTTTTACTATTATTTAGTAAATATTAGTTAAAGCCATTAATAGAATTTTCTTTCATTATGAACCAATTTCAAATAATAATATTACTGTAATATTTTATTAATAATCAATGAGGAAAGAAGATATCACTTAGTCACCTCTTATGACATGCAAATGATTTCTATCCCCATCCACAAGTACTTTTTTTTAAATTGGGAAAGCATAACATCATTTATATATTTTCAGAAGCAATTAGCATAGAATTGCGGAATTATCAGTGCATCACGAGAGAGAAAAACAACTCAAGCAGTGTCAACTGATTACAGTTTTAGAAGTGATCTAATAGAGTTAATGCAATTATTTTTACAAGTAATGCAGTGGTAACCAGGTCTAAATCATGTTAAATAAGATAATATAATAGTTTGTTTATACTTTAATAATAAATTTGCTCTAATATATTATATTTTGTTATACAAAACTGCAACTTTACCATTTTCCAGATTTATATAATAATTCTTAAGATTATCAGTTATATTCATAAACTTATATATGGTATTCTTATTGTCAATTTTTTGAAAGGGTCTGGGATCAGTCCTACCCCCATACAGAATTCCAGGTTCCTACCATATATGGAAATGTCCAAACAATTTGTGCAGACACAAATATAGAGAGTGCATTACCTCTGCCATTTATAGCAAAGATTAGTTATTTAGATACATAAAAAATAGATACCGATATAAATTCATAAAGTTCATCTTTGACAAATAAATACACATTGCTTTTTCCTAAATCATAACAAATATCTTCAATTAGTATAACTGTGGAACTACATGCATACTGTTAAGCAAAGAATATGCATATCAATTTGATGTGTGTTAAATTTACTATAGGAAATTTTATTTGCTTAGGTACATCATTGATGGTATATTATTATTAAAAATAAGAATTTTTAAATATAATTTAAAAATTTTACTTCAAACAAAATTCAAAAATACTTTTTGCTTCTTTTCATAAGACAAAACAAAAAAATAAGAATTTTTAAATATAATTTAAAAATTTTACTTCAAACAAAATTCAAAAATATGTTTTGTCTTATGAAAAGAAGCAAAAAGTAACAGCACAAGTTCAAGTGAAAGATTGATACATATTTATTATTTGCTAAAGATCTTTCAGCTTAAAAAAGCCATCTTCAATAACATTTAGCAAAAAGAATTACAAATATTCTTTTCATAGATGAACTACAAATAAAACAAACAAATTATTGTTTGTTCTATTTGTAGTTCATCTATAAAAAGAATATTTGCTAGATTGTAGTTCTTTTTGCTAGATGTTACTGAACAATACAATATATTATATTATAATAATATAATAAAAAATAGTGTAATATTAAAAGTAGATTAATAAATAAATTAATATAAATATTTTAATAATAATAATTTTGAGTTTTTCAAAAATGACCAAATTTCTGCAACGTGTAATTTATAGATATGTAATAATTATGTATTTTAATAATAAACACTTCGCTATTTCTTCTATTTCTGGAAATGTCCTGAAATATATGAATGAGTAAAAATCATCGATATAGTCAGAGGCAGACCGTTAACTTTGGGGGTCCTGGGCTAATATTGTCTGGGGACCTACTGAATTAACCCAAATTAATCTAATGTTGAGAGCTACGCTAAATTAACACGCTTTAGAAGAGCTAGATTTGCACTCCCATTGCGACATTACCACATTATTTGGAAATTAACAAATGACAAACTATATTTTGATTTTACCGACTACCGACAAAGCCGTATTAACTACTGTATTTACTGTCATTTTAAACATTGATATTTGATATTTTATTCAAATTTAATAGTGTTGTAAACCAACTTTATGTAGGTATGAAAAGATTTTATATATAGTGGATCGGGGGAAATCGCCATACTTTAGCTTTTTGACCCTAAAACTCATATTAAATTTGGATATTTTCCTTTCATGTTTTTTGTACTTAAACTTACAAGTGTTATGCATATATGACTCCATCAAAATCTTTGATAGGCCTATAACAATCGGGTAATTTTTTATAATTTTTTTTAAAAAGTTACAATTAGTCATCTTACTACGACGCTCTTCCGATCTAGTTACAATTAGTCATCTTACCCCGAATATTTGGGGTAAGATGCCACTGGGCTTTTCATGATATTCACTTTAATAAATAGCCAAAATGAACTCTTTAACAATCCAACAAACTTCTTGTTCACTATACCATATACATTTTAATAGGAATTAAATAAAATCAGTATTTAGATATTGTATACATCCACGGTGGTCAAGTTGCGGCTTTTGAGCTCTTTGATGCCTTTAGTATGGCTCCCTAACTCGAAAGTCAAAAGTAAATATAGAGACAATCTTTTTAATTAAGAAAAGATGTGGAGTTGTCCATTTGTCCATATAAAATAAGCTATCTAAACACTTAGGAAAGTGGATTTAACAGATTTTTATAAAATAAGCTATGTAAACACTTAGGAAAGTGGATTTAACAGTTTTTTAGTTTTTTCTAAGCCCTTTATACACAATTAGTATTAAGCTATAATGTATTTACTGTGTGGTCCCATGCCATATTTTCCATCATCATATTTCTATAATCGCCCTTTTAACGTTCTGTAAGATAGATATAGACCTATCATATATCTGTGAAGAATTGAAGCAATTCATATCTTCTATGTTTATATGTTATGCTGCAAGTTTTAAACTTTCTTCGAACCAAAGACTTCTGGTTGGTCTAATATATGTTCTTATCAATTAATTTTATGAAAATAATTTAAATATAAAATTTAAATTCGGCATCTAACCCCGAAACAAATACTGCCATCTTTCCGTTGATCAGGGTGGCATTCAACCTTTAATCACGTGACTTAAAATGGCTAAATTAGAACGATATCCAAAGCAAAGCATTCTTTAAAGTATCTACTACACACTATACATATTAATTTTTAATTTGATGATATTATCAATTAGTATTAAACATATAATGAGTTATTTACTGTGTGGTCCCATGCCATATTTTCCATCATCATATCTCTATAATTTTTGATGAAAATTTCAACACTCGCTGGAAACTTTTCGATTTCTAATGCAAGTATTTGATAACCTGATAATAGCCATCTATATTTTTGGCGGGTTTATAGGAGGTTATAATAAACCACCTTTTATCGCCACCTGTTTAAATATTAAAGAATTAGAGAAAAATAAGCATCTTCCCCCGATCCACTAATTTATTTTTTCTTAAATTTAAACTTTATGTAGGTACGAAGCCCTGTTTAAATATTAAAGAATTAGAGAAAAATAAGCATCTTCCCCCGATCCACTCTAATTTATTTTTTCTTAAATTTAAACTTTATGAAGGTACGAAAAAATTTTGTATTATTTATTTTTTCCTAAATTCTTAATTAAAATTGTTTTTTTATTTTTGTTATTTTTTTGGGACCAATAACGAATTAATCTATTTTCCATAGTCTTATATGGGAAATCTTGTCCCGCAAATCGACAGTTTTTCAATTCGACATTACTTCGGCGACGGATTAGTGACGAATTGAGAGGCTCCACTGTACACTCATTTTTATAATTTTATTTTAGATTTCAGTACCTTGTTGTTATTAATGATTGAAGCATTAATTACTTTATTTCCAAGAGACACTAAATTCTAATGAATTCTCAGAAACAAACTTTTTCTTAGTAGACAATTATCACTATTTAAGTCTTTTATTTTTAAAATAAAAAAATTATTCTACAGGTTAAAGAATTTCATAGAAGCACACAAAACAAACCTATATATCAATCCACAAAATCGGAAACAAAGATCCTAGATTTAGTAAGATTACATTAAACTGATGTCTGTTGTCCCGGTATTATCGAACACCCGGTTAAAATAAAAAAATTATTCTACAGGTTAAAGAATTTCATAGAAGCACACAAAACAAACGTATATATCAATCCACAAAATCGGAAACAAAGATCCTAGATTTAGTAGGATTACATTAAACTGACGTCTGTTGTCCCGGTATTATCGAACACCTGGCAGTTAACAATGCATATATAACTTATGTTCTTCCCTGAGATGCAATACAAATTTATTTATAACTATAAAATATTTATTATTTATAACAAAGTAAAATAAAAAAATGATAACACTTTTTTAAGATAATAGAACCGAAGAAATTTTGATGTTTGTTAGAGAAACACTCCAAATTTAATGGTTCGATTATAGTAATAATAATGTCACTTTCCACCCAGTGTGGATAAAATACTTTTGTGACAAATGTTAAACCTTCTTTATTATCAGTTAACAACGAGGTGTACTTTTACAGTTAGCATGGCCTGGAGATTTTTAACTAAATGCAATCTAGAAATTCCTGGATTTACAATTTTATAATCAAAATCCATTAAACTAGGGGATTAACGCGATCCAAATAACCGTAGTGTAATTTAAAAATTAATTATTAATTTGGCAGTTAATTCTAAAATAAACCGCTGGGGGAAGTTTGGCTAGATTAGGGTTATTTACAATTTTATTTTTACTATTTCAAATTTTCAAGTTTATCAATATAAAACAATCATATTTAATACATTGCGATGCATAATTAGCTTTTAGGAAGTACCTTCCTAAAAACTAATTATGCATCTCAATGTATTAAATCAGGGATGAGCAACACGCGGCCCGCGGGCCGCTTGTGGCCCGTTAAACATGTTTATGCGGCCTGCCAAGCATTTCTAAAATTGAATTTATTTTATCGACTTTCTCCCATCAATATATTGTTATAAAATTAATTATAATAAAATGGTAGTACATACTAAACCGAAACAATTTTTTGTGACGAGTTACTCACTTGTCGGCGACTTGTTCAAACATGCAATACGAAAGCGCCGCGTCTGTGCTTGTTTGTGTTTGCTTCTGTCACACAATCCGTCAGACTGGTAAGCTGTTAACTAGCAATTTTAGCAATTCTTGTGTTTCTTGAAAGGCGTGAGTGCAATATTATTGTCAAAAAGGTAATATTAGAGTTTTTTTTATTCAAAATTAAGTTTTCCTACAAATTTTTTTAACTTTCAAATTTTTAATCCATAATAGCATGTCGGAAAAACAAACAAAAAAACGGAAGGTTGCGGATGAGCACAGGCATTTCCAAGAAAAGTGGAAATTTGATTATTTTTTCGCTTTCGTCAAAGATAAAGCTGTATGCTTAATATGCTCAGAGACTGTGTCGACATTAAAAGAATATAACATAAAAAGGCATTACGATACAAAACATGAACAACAATATAAAAACTTAACAGGACAACTCCGGATAGATAAGTTTAATGAAATGGAGAAAAACTTGGGAAAACAACAGGCCATTTTTAAAAATCAAGCTATTTTATCAAATACGGCAGTAAAGGCTAGTTTTGTTGTCAGTCAAATACTGGCAAAAAAAATGAAACCCTTTGCGGATGGAGAGATGATAAAAGAATGTCTGACTGCTGTTGCAGAAATAGCATTTCCTGATAAAATAAATATTATTTCAAACATTAGTTTATCAAGATTCACCATTGCAAGGAGAATTGAAGACTTGTCCGAGAACATAGCAACAACGCTTCGTGAACGCATTGCAAAATTCGAATACTGTTCTTTGGCACTTGATGAGAGTTGCGATATTAGCGATACAGCACAACTGGCTATATTTTTACGTGGTATTGACACCAAATTTAATATTACCAAAGAATTGTGTTCACTGATTCCAATGCAAGGGACTACAACCGGCAAAGACCTGTACGATGAACTAAAGTCTGTGTTGGAAAATTTTTCAATTTCATTAGAAAAGATTATTGGTATATCGACAAATGGAGCACGAGCAATGTCAAGCATGGAGGTAGGAGTATCGGGAAGGCTATTTCAAGACATTAAGAAGGTCACAGGAAGGGAAATATTCGTTAACCACTGCATAATTCACCAGGAAAATTTGTGTGCGAAAAGATTGAGTTTGCCAAATGTCACAGTACCAATAATTAAACTAATCAATTTTATAAAGTCGCGCGTGTTAAATCACCGTGAATTTAAAGAATTCCTGAAAGATTTAGAAACTGAATATGGCGACGTGGTTTTTAATACCGAAGTACGTTGGCTTAGTAGAGGTGCAATGCTAAAAAGAGTATACAACTTAAAAAGCGAAATACAATTGTTCTTGGATATGAAGGGATATGCCTTTCCTCATTTTGGTAATAAAGAATGGATGTGCGATTTTGGGTTTCTTATCGACATGACTCAGCATCTCAATGATCTTAATGTGGAACTTCAAGGCAAAGGACAGTTTATTCACAATTTGTATGATAAAATTCAGGGCTTTGAGCGCAAATTAAAATTGTGGAAACAGCATCTTTTGCAGAATAATGTGTCTCACTTTCCACATTTAGAAAAAGAAAACGTTACTACTACTCAAAAATACGCACAATATATAGACATTTTAATCAACGAATTTCAATTACGATTCCAAATGTTCAAAGCTGAGAAGACAGCGGTTTCCATGAAAATGTTTTCCTCGCCATTTAATATCGATGTGGATACAGTTCCCGAAGACTTTCAAATGGAAGTGATTGACATGCAGAATAATACCGATTTAAAAATTGTATTTTTCTCAGTAAACATCGAAAATTTTTATAAATCTTATGTGAGCCCTGAGAAATTTCTGCTTTTGACGAAAAATGCAAAGCAAATGATGTCTCTGTTCGGAAGTACGTATGTTTGCGAACAATTATTTTCAACCATGAAATTAATCAAAAATGACCACCGATCAAGACTGAGTGATGCACGATTAGAAAGCTGCGTACGTGTAGCTACCTCATCAATTCCGGCTGATATTGATCAGCTCGTATCGAATAAACAGTGCCAAATTTCTCATTAAAAATTTCAAGAAAATTCGTTTTTCTGTTCTTTTCTTGTTTGTTTTTATTTTGCATTAAAATTTGTATATGAAATCTTTACTTTTTTTAAATTTTATATTTTTTTATTCTAATGTTTATTATAAATAAAGTTTTGTAAATTATTAATGAGTGTTACTTTATGTGCGGCCCGCAAAAAAATTTTAAAATTTAAATTGGCCCGTTGATTAAAAAGGTTGCTCACCCCTGTATTAAATTATTGGTTTACCAATAATTTAATACATTGTTATCATTGTTTTGAACTATTACGGTTCAAAACAATGAATACAAGTAATTTATTCAATAGACATAAGATGATATAGTTACAAATACAATATTGTACCTATACACCATTAAAACTAAAGCTAAAGATAAGCATGCCGTATATCATAGGGTCTATAATATTATAATTCAATTATTCGATAATGCAAAATGGAATATATTTTAATGCATACAATAAAATTATGAAGTTTATTATTATTTGTTAGTATATAAATCATGGTATAGAACAAACAATATTATAAAAGCAGCAAGAATGAAAAATACAATAAATTATATGTATCTTCAACAATAATTACACATATTCAGTGATAAAAATACAGGATTATAAACAATTACAATTTTTTAAATATAGTAGTTATTAAAGGACCTTGTAATTCAATACAAAAACCATTTTGACCTGTCCTCAATGTATTTAAATGATAAACAGTTTCATTTTTTGTACTCAATGTACTTAAAACGATAAACAGTTTCATTTCTTAGGGATTATGTAAGGACGTTGATGTGAAAAAAGCTATTTGGTAAAGGGCCTCGTCAGAACAGATTAAGTAATTTAACATCTCTTTCCATGATCATATTATGAACATTATTATATTTAAAAAAAAAAAAAAAAATGGAAACTTTCTTCAAAATTAGCTAGGAGGAGAAAATTAAGAATTATACAAAATAGTTTTACAGGATTATTAAAATTAGAACTTATAATGTTAATAGGGCATTTAAACATAGTAGCATAAACAAGCAATTCATAAATAATTACTGAGCCATTTAACCAACGAAATAGGAACAGATTTATTTTTAATGTTTATGATATGGTTTAAAGTAAAATCATTTGCCCTATTAATTTTACCTAGTAATTCAATAAAATCACAATAAATAAGCAATTATATACTATTATTATATAAAAAACAAATTTGTTTAGGTTGTCGTTTTTTACTTGATTCTATACTGTTTATTTCTCCTGCACACCAACTCAGATATGCCACATGAAAACTTATAACTAATTATCAACTTCTAGTGGCTTATTCATCTATTGAATAAACATTTACTACAACCATCGATGACTACAACCAATATACGTACTTATATTTCATCAATAAAACCCTGATGAAACCCAAACATCCTTGATGAAACCAACCAAACTTTCTGCACTGCCATCTATCAACATATAACACAACTAAAACATAACATGCATTTAATTTTGTAATTTAACGTAGAATCTCCTCGCAATTTTTGGCATGGATGTGGAATTGTATATGTTACAAACACAATAGTCATTATACTTTCAGTTATATATTCCTTTGTGTGGGCTAAATCGGAATTCAAATATTGTCAGCGGAATAGATATTCAAGTGTAAGAGTGATCGCGGAGGCTAGTGAAAACTGCACATGGGATCTCGACGAAATTTTTAATATTGCTGTGATACTATTATTATTTCTTAACACAGCAGGTTTAATTTCAGAATCGATTTTCGTATTGACGGAAATAGGAGATTGGACTGCGTCGGAGGCTGTAATAGTATAGGATCGGGCAGATTGAGGGGGATAGCGGGGGAACTAAACGGTGGAATTTTTTTAAACTTTCGGCATGGATGTGAACTTATGTAAGCTACTCAACACAACAGGTTTCGTCGTAGACCGATTTGTTCGTGGACCGAGACGTTCGTAAACCGAGGTACCACTGTATTTCATTTCCTATAGCATTTTTTCTATCAGCATGTCTCTTAATAGTTGCCTTGGGCACATGATAAATACGGCTACACTCATTCAAACCAGTATCACCATTCCTATAAGCTGCAACAGCCATTAATAAATCTCTTTCGGACCAACGTCCATAGTGTCCTCTTTTAGCCATAAGACTTCTATAAAAAAAATAAAATTTAATTCGGAGTTATATTTATATTACCTAAATTGGACCGGTCCAACTAAGGCAACCGTAATATGGTCCAACCTGAGCGCTTCCGGCAGATATGTCAAAACATGCTATATAACCCTAATGTTAACTCATACTATTGAAACTATTACAATAATTTGTATCTGAATAAATTTGCAATATAAAAATATTTCTCGCTACTTACGGTACTTTAATGCTGACTGAGGCAGAACTGTTATTTAATAAATTATTTTATTTAGAGCTGTCTAAGTACAAAATCTCTTCTAAAACCTCTCTCACCCGTAGTTTTTCAATACTAATGAATACAGCAGCGTAATTTTCATCAATGTTCAGTGTGTTGCCAAAATTAGAGCACAAACGTGTTGAATGCGCAATGTACGGCGATGGTCCAATCTTGGCAACGGTTCAAATTCGGCAACTCTCCCCTATGCAATCAAATGCAAAGATTTATTTTTTAATAAAAATACCACTTACAGGATTTTCAAACATTCAACAATATTTAAACAGAATTTATTATATAATATAGTATAATACTATATTCAGTACAGTCACATTGATTTACTGTTTTTAAATCAGCACAAGAAATCGTTAAAACATTTACATAGTATCTTATTTCAGGTAAACCATATTATACTTAAACCATTAATTACTAATTTTAGATTGATGAAATAAAATAAAAATTTTATATTTTTAAATCATCAATTTAATTATGATGTGATTAAATTTGAAACTACAAAAAACAATTAGATCATTTAATTTCTCTAAAATCTAAAATGTTCAGAAGTTTTCAAATTTAAAAGAACATATAAACAGATATCGATTATATATAATTAAAAGGTTTATCCAATTTTTTGTGATTTTCAAGGGATTTAAGGGTAAAAAGATCGCTATGGAATTATCTGTCGGGATAATTCTGCTAGCACAAAATTTTCCATACACATTGTTTGGTTTCAAACTCAAATTCATTCATAGAAGTACCTACTAAAAATGTTCTATGAAAATCAATATTCATGGCAACGTAAGAGAAAAGTTGTTCATAATTCAGGAAGCAAATATGTCACGAAAATATAATTCAATAGAACTGTAATTAACGTATATTATTTGAAAATTTATTGCTCTATATTAGAGGTCGGCAACCTTTTTTTAATAGGAGGGCATATTTCAGAAATGCGGGAGTTTGGTGGGCACCGTAGCACGCAGTGGCTGGATAGAGTATACTAGGATAGTTGGGGCAGAAAATAGTTCACTATATGCGGCATCAGATGTCTCTAGTACTCGAAAATTGATTCATCTATTCATCTAATGTTATATAGATGTCGCTAAGATTCAGTTTTCATCAAAAATTTAATTGTACAATTTGTACAATTGTTAAAATGGCGAAGATAAAATCAAAGTGCGCAATTGTAAAGAGTTTTTACTTAAATTATTCATTACAACTACAAGTATTTGTTGTTCAAATATTTAAAATTTAGATTTTAACATTTGAACGGCGGGCACTTAAAAATTGCTTCGCGGGCATCCTGGTGCTCGCAGGTATTGCGTTGCTGACCCCTGCTGTATACAATGAAATCTATTGAAAATTTTCTATTCATTGAAAATTTCAGTCATTCGGACAGCAATGCTATTAAATTTCATACACTCACAAATTAATTATACTAATTATATCTTTTTATTATATTTAGTTCACTAACTAGTCAGTTATCTGGAAGAGTAGGAAATACTAATAAATATGAAGGAACCGAAGTGAAATTTTCAAAGCAAATTATTCATCCATGCTTTGACAATGAAGAACTTTATAATGATATTGCACTTTTAATTCTCAAATGTTCAGTTAAAAACATACCTAACGTAAGTCCTATTGTTTTGCCATTACCACATCGAAAATATGTTGGAGGAACTGCCAAGATGATTGGATGGGGAAGAATAAGCCCAAATAAGTAAATTTTTCAAATTTATATACAGTATAGTTCTTTAAGACATAATTTATTTCATAATAATATTCTATTGGAACTTGGCTACATAACTATCTATTTTGAAAAAAAATTGAGAAACTAATTATTTAAAACAAATGCTTGATAAAACTCGCTTTTTATCTTGGAGTCGAGTTAAATAACCAGATCTTATATCTGTAGTTTTTAAGATGGATCCAAACCTGCCATTGACTCAATCATTGAAATTTCCAGTTGCCTGTTCCATGGGTGTTTTCTGCTGTTCATGCGCTTTAAAATTCGCAATAGTCAGATAATTTCTTCTGTGTTTTGGCTTTATTATTCAAATTAACCTAACGATCCGAACTGATGTTTGATTCGATGACATAGCTAGCAGTGGGTAATATCCACTTTGTCCCGCGCTACTTTTTTGCGATAAAACAAAACACAATTCCTTGACTGGAATCGCATAATTACATGAGTTACGTTCATTGCTCGATACCAGTGGCGATTTCATTATATAAAAATTATAATGAAAAAGTGCCTGTTGAGACAATATGCCATTTTTTTCGAAAAATGATGTTATTATGAAGCAATGCATTATAACAATTCGTCGTGATGTAAATATTTGCAAATTATAAGGAATATGAATTTGTTTATTTCATTTTGTGGAAAGTTATTTCAGCCTATGCTTCATTCAAAATGATGTTATATGAAACAAGATGCTATTCTGTTTTTCCTGGGATCTTAAACAAAAACGTATTAGTAAAAAGAATGAGAAAATAAATAATTACGCATTTTAATGAAATAATTAAATAAATATATTTTCCTTTGAATACATGTAATAGTAATTTAATCAAATGACGGTTCTCAACTGCCAACAAACGAGTGTTGCCAGAAAATTTAACTACACATTTGCAAATACTACTACTGAAAGTAGCCCAAAGATCACAAAGCGAAAAAAAGTTGCCCAAGCTGGCAACTTGAGATTACTGATATTGTTCCGAATATAGCGATAAATGCGAATATCGATACAATTTTCCTTCGAAAAATTTTTCCGAATAATGGATTTTACAAATATAGGTGCGTCCGAATATAGAGGTTCTACTGTATAGGTAATAATTAATCTGATTTTTCTGTCAACAGAATATATCAAATCACTTCAACAGTAATGCCCCCACAATTTAAAAAAAATTTTTATTCTACAGTTTTTATATTATGCAAATCAAATATATTCATTAGGATTATTAATCTATTTTTCTATTTAGTTAGTATCATTCTCTATTACTTTTCACAGTCAGTCTGTATATCTGCACTGTAAAATTTGGATGTGGAGTAACAATAAAATTAACCCATCTCCAAATTTATAAAATACAATTAACTAAATAAAACTCAACTGAATCATTAAACCATGTCAATATATTAAGCCTAATCACAAAAGGATAGTACTGCATTCTTCTTAGATAGCAAATAGTGCATGTTAAGCCTAAATTCCACAGGATAACATTGACCTTGCTTCTTTATAATGAAATGTTGCATATATTACCACCATTGTCCACAGTTCTTAATAGGAATTTCACTAATTTGTAGGGTTGTTTGGAAAGTAATTTTGTTTTTTTTCCTGAATATGAACGACAATATTTTTAGATAGTATACAAAAATATTTTATTCAATTATATATTGACCATTTTGGTCCTACACATGTTGTGATCTTTCCGGTAGTAGCATGATTCCATCTCCCTCACTGGTGTCTCCACCTTGTCGTGGTGAGGGAACTTGCGTGTTCCAAGGATCCTGAGAGCTATGCCGGCGGGAAACATGGAGGAAAACTCCAACAAACTGGAGGAAACATAAAAGGTCACCACTTGGTTATCCCCAATACAGGCAAAAGGCTAACTACAAGGTTTCACCAGGTGCCCTGAAGGGATTGTTAGCAACACTGCATCTTTAACTACCCCAGTGCCACACAACTCTCAGCACGATGCCTTACCTTAGTTTGGGTAGGGCGCTCTCTTAGTCTGGCCCCTTACCTTCAACCTGTCCAGCATGGGAGACCCTACCAGTAGCTTTGTACTGGTAGGGTCTCCCATGCCGGACAGGTTGAAGGTAAGGGGCCAGACTAAGAGAGCGCCCTACCCAAACTAAGGTAAGGCATCGTGCTGAGAGTTGTGTGGCACTGGGGTAGTTAAAGATGCAGTGTTGCTAACAATCCCTTCAGGGCACCTGGTGAAACCTTGTTGTAGTTAGCCTTTTGCCTGTATTGGGGATAACCAAGTGGTGACCTTTTATGTTTCCTCCAGTTTGTTTTTGGCTATGGGTGACAAAAATTCTGAAATTTCTGAAATGTTTTCTGGGGGACTGCTTCTCCTCCCCATCATGGGGATGGTGGTCCTGGCACTCATCTGAGGGCGCTGAGGTCACTAATGTGCCTCAGGGTGGTGGGGAGGTGGAGCAGTCCCTGGTGTCAGTATTGCCTCTGGGAGTAAATCTAGTCCGCGAAGGACATGTTTGTCTGGAGTGGCTAGACGAAAGCAGAGGAGGGCTAATAGGGAAGCTGCTGCTGTCGGTGGCTCTCAGCTACCGAGTGGCACTTTCGAATTGGCTTCTTTGTCTGATTCTCCTGCTTATACCCCTGGTGTTGGCAAGAGAACTAGATCTGCATTGTCTACCCCCTCTTCTGGGGAGGTGAGGCCTGCTAAGCAGTCCCAGGGCTTTCAGCTCGTATCATATTTGGAAGCTTTGGCTTTTTTTTTGGTTAGCCATTATCAAGGAGGGTTATCCGGACTCCAGGATGGTGGCTGCTGAGGTGGACCTGATCTTGGATAAGATCCTGAGTGGGGTGGAATCCCATAGGATGGAATTCCTTAGGAAGAGTCCTTGCCGCTGCTTAAGGGATATACTTTAGACAACGGTGCACTCATTTATACTTGTATGAATAAGTTCACTTGTCAATGGCTCACTCAGTTTTTGGATGGGTGTACTCTTAGGCAGGGGATTCGTCTAAGGGTTATTCCTGCGATGAACCTGTCCAAGCCTGTGAAGATGGCTTATCGTATTGCAGACACACGTACGCAGGATGTGCGCCAACTTTTGGCTCAACTCCAAGTATTCAACCCGGGGTTCAAAACTGAACACTGGAGGGTTTTGGGTCGTAGTAGGGACACTAAGGGACAGTGTTTAATCCTGATGGTTGATCTTGCTTCGGCAAAGGCCATCAAGGCGGCCAACTTTAAAGCTTTTTCTGGGGTCGATCAAGGGACTTTTAAGGCACTTTCGGATCCTAATTCCAAGTCTGAGAGACCGATAGCTTCGGTGATTGCTCCTGAAAAGGGGCATGAACTGGTCAGGCTCACCGATAAGGATCGGCTTCTGGAGGTACCACTGGTCCTTCTAACGCCCAGTCAACGGAGGAGGGCATGGAACCTTGCCCACCTATAGGTACCTGTGCCTAGGTACCTGTAATGTCATGGGCCTGAGGTTGATTCAGATCAACCTCCAGCACTCCCAAGCTGCTTCCGCCCTTTTGGGTCGGCTGCTATGACCTTGCTCTATTCAAGAGCCATGGCACTATAAGGGTCGAATATGGGGGCTTCACTGCAAATAAAGTAAGTTGTTTTCTTTTATTTCTTGTACTTCTGATAGTGGTCCTTGCACTTGTGTATTCACTAGGAATAACATACATGTTGCACCTGTTTGGGATTACTGTTCGGATGAAGCTAGATGAGGGGTACTAGTAGGGAATTATTGTTTCCTCTGTTTATTTCCCTTATGATAAAGACGAACTTCCACCAACACCTGAGTTCAGTCTTTGGTGGAATTTTGTCAGAATCATTTTGATTTATTGGTTGGTGTCGATGATAACTCTCATCATGTTGTTTGGGGTAAGAATCATTTTGATTTATTGGTTGGTTGATGCTAACTCTCATCATGTGGTTTGGGGTAGCAAAGACATCAACTGAAGGGGAGAACACCTATTGGAGTTTCTGATGGGTACTAACCTTTTTTATTTTTGACATCTTAATTTGAACTAAATGTTTTGCCATTTAAAGAATTTTGTAAAGACCAGAACAAGTAATAATCGGAGGGTGCCAGATCTGGCTCAGGGCCGGATTTACCAATAGGCTGAGTCCTAGGGCACGGTGATTGCTCCTGAAAAAGGACATGAACTGGTCGGGCTTTCTGATAAGGATCGGGCTTCTGGGAGTACCACTGGTCCTTCCGTTACCCAGTCAACGGAGGGCATGGAAACTTTGCCCACCTTAGGTACCTGTAATGACATGGGCCTGAGGTTGATTAAATCAACCTCCAGCACTCCCAAGCTGCCTCCGCCCTTTTGGGTCAGCTGCTCATGGTATGACTTTGCTCTTATACAAGAGCCATGGCACTATAAGGGCCGTATATGGGGGCTTCACTCTAAAGAAGGTAAGTTGTTTTCTTTTGTTTCTTGTATTTCTGATAGTGGTCCCCAGACCTGTGCATTTGTTAAAAATAACATTCATGTTTCCCCTGTTTGGGACTTTTGTTCTAGGGACCTTACAGCTGTTCGGGTGAAAATTAATGAAGGGGATACTGATCAGGAATTTATTATTTCCTCTGCTTATTTCCCTTATGATAAAGATGAACTTCCGCCAACGCCTGAATTTGGATTTTTGGTGAAATTTTGTCATTAGAATCATTTTGATTTATTGGTTGGTGTCGATGATAACTCTCATCATGTTGTTTGGGGTAAGAATCATTTTGATTTATTGGTTGGTGTTGATGCTAACTCTCATCATGTGATTTGGGGTAGCAGTGGCACCAACCGAAGGGGTGAGCACCTATTGGAGTTTGATGGGTACTAACTTGCTAACTCTCATCATGTGGTTTGGGGTAGCAAAGGCATCAACCGAAGGGGGAGCACCTATTGGAGTTTCTGATGGGCACTAACCTTTTTATTTTGACCTATTGGAGTTTCTGATGGGTACTAATCTGTTTTATTCTGAATAGGGGTTTCTGATGGGTACTAACCTATTTATATTAAATAGAGGTAATGAACCGACCTTTGTGTTGTTAACAGGAGGGAGGTCATTGACCTTACATTAGGGACTCAGTATTTTACTGACCTAATTGAGAACTGGCATGTATCTGGTGAGCCGTTCGTCGGATCACAGATATATTTGCTTTAATTTACAGGGTATGGCACCCAATCAGGTTACTCAGTCGTACTAATTGGGCTTTCTTTAGAGAAGACCTTAAATTTAACTTGGGAGGTGGTCAGAGCAGATTTTGCTCGGTAGTGTAACTAAATTCTATTAATAAATATTAAAATAATTATAAATCTCATAAGTTTTAATAATATATTTTATCTAGCTTCAAATTGAATATCAGGTAAATCAGATTCTAAAATTGAAATAGTCTAAAACTTTTAAATATATAACTGAATTATCTTCTGTCACTAATATTATTCATTATTTAATTTTATCAATCTAAGTTATTAAATGTTTATTTAGACATTTTACACCAAATCAACTATCATCATGTTATAAAAATTAACAGAAAAACTTGTCATATCACATTATATTTAAATAACTTTCATATCAAAACTAGTTTTACTAATTCTGAAAAGTTAAAAATTTTAACTTATTAAATTTAATTTAGTAATGTAACTATTCTTTGATTAACACAAATTTAATAAATAAAAATTTAACTTAATATAATTCCAAAATAGGAGTAACCATGATAATTTTTTAAATTCTCAAAATGTATCTTCTCAAAAGATATTTAATACAATATTCACCTATTACTTATTGCAGTAAATAATTTAACTCACTGTCATATGCACAGTTCTACTAAATGCATCTTCTCAAAAGATATTTAATACAATATTCACCTATTACTTATTGCAGTAAATAATTTAAGTTAACTCACTGTCATATGCACAGTTCTACTAAATGCATTTGGACATACTTGATCAATATCAGCCAACAAAATTCAGTAATTGACTTTGGATAATAATTTCTTGGATAGTTGTTGGTTTTTGATTAGATCAAGATTTTACTATTGAGTAATGAAATTTTAATTTCAATAATACATTTAGTTCTCACAATTACATAGTAGGTGGTCCTAAAAATGATTGCATAAATTAAAAACCTATAAGACAAGACTTTTTGACATGTATTTCAATGTAGATCCAAAAAATTCATGTATCTATAGAACACAAGGCTTAAAACAGGTATTTTTAGCAATAAAATTTAATTCAAAAGGGCTTTCAGTCTTGCAGCCATTGTTTATGAAATTATCTAGATACTAAAAAAAAATCTTTATAAGATTATGCATTAAACAATCTGAATACAAATTTCCAGCGTGCTTGGTTCCAGAATATTGCTGAATTAGCCATTTTTCTAAACTAACTGAGGTCATGTAATAATAATTCATCAATATACCTCTAAACCACTAATTCATGTCTTTAAAACATGAAGGATTGCTATAAAATTAAATATATATAATAAAATTCAATTATTTGAAGTGTAATGCTCATCATAATTGAATTAATACCACTAGACTGACCAGAATTATACTACTAATTATAGAGGTTATTTATTTTATCTAAAAATGAAAAAAAATGTACACATGATTAAGAATGATTTTATGCATACAGGTAGTCCTCAACTTATATTTGGGTTATGTTTTGACAACTCTATTGTAAGTTGAAAATAACTCTTAATGATAGTAATTTTAATAGTAATAATAGACAATAGAATACTGAATCTTTTAAGATGGTATAATCGTCTGGATTAACCTCTTGAATGATTTATTACCAATAGGCATCAAAGCTGCAGAACAAAATATGATAAAAAAACAATATAAAAAACTTAATCCTGATTTTATTAATCCAGCTTTGAAAATCTGTATTTTTGTGTGTAATTGTTGAAAATATACCCCTTTCATGGTTAGTCCTAAATTTTACAGTTGCTGAAATATTTTTCAAATTACATGCAAACAAACTATTTATATTTGAATGGCTTGATATAATTTGGAATTTTTTATTCCAGCCTGTTGATTTTATAGTCTAACCTACCAAACCATTCCAATTATGCAATTCAATAAATGCTATTTTGGAAATTTTTGAAAAGAAAATCAAATTTTTCTTAAAGCTATAAAATTCTGAAAATTAAAAAATATTGTAGATAATAAGAAAATATTAGTTAAATCTTTTAAAATAAACTAAAATATACCTTAATTGTTCATTTTTTGTTTTAATTCACCAAAATTTAAGAGAAAATTGCAAAAAATGAAACATAAACATCCCAAGCCATTTAAAGGGGCATGGCACTTTTATTGCTTTTATAGCAGCCAGTCTTTTTTTGGTAAATTGCAGCTGAGACTACTTTGCTTATGGGTAAATGGCATTAGGTCCAGAGTTACAATTCAATTAGAGGAAGAGAAAATATATTATAGCTATTTATGCATCAGACGAGGCCATTTTTGAATATTAAAATTTTTTGATATAAATAATAAAATTTATAAAAAGTACTGCAAAAATTGTATAAATGAAGTAAGAACAAGTTAATAAATATGAAATATTAATAAAAAAGACAATATTCAAAGAATTCATGTAATTTTTTTTAATAATTATATGCCTTCAATCAACAAATGTTAAATAACTTGTGGTTTTTTATCAATAATTTCTGAAAATTCTTCTGAATTTCTTCATTCATGATTTGTTTTTGTTCAGAGGATTCATCACTATCTTAAAATATCAACTATTTCATTGACTAAAATTTCATATAAAAAATTGTTTTTTCATCAATCTCGTATAGGCCTACATAACAAAAAGTTACAAAAAATAAAATTCCAAAAAAGTGCTTACATTATTAGAAATGCAATAAATGCTGAAAATTTTAAAAGATTTTCATGAAAATTAAGCAACATAACTTTATTTTTTTGCATATTAATTAGGTATAATTTAAAAAAATAAGTTTTGAAAAGTTATATGAACTGCCTAAAACACTAATTTAATAACCAATAAAGATTCGATGTATAGAAATAATTTTAAATTTAAATTATAAGAACAAATATTGTATTCCTTTTATGTTATTATGTTTTTTATATTCTTTTACGTTCTTTGTAAGTTAATGTAACGCTGAAGATGGTCTAGTCGACAGACCGAAAGTACTTCTTTTGTGAAATAAAATACTTTTGAAGTCACTACTGCCAAGTGTGCTCTATATTTGGTTATTAAAAAAATAACAAAAGGGTTAAAAAAAATATCAAATGCTCAGCTATGCTTATCGAACTCAACAGTGAAATTAAAAGTTTTTAGACCATTAGAGAATTATTGAATTGCAGAATAACTATAGTTGTCAGTTGTCTTATAATGTGGTTCAGATCTCCATCCTGCAAACCCACATTATTACTAGGGAGCATTGTATTTATTATTACTTTTCATTTTATTGTAATAAACTTAACTAATACAAAAACACAAGAACCAGACACAAAAAGAATGCTTCTTTTTATATATCAAACCATTGGTAAGGGATTCAAACACTTTGTCAATTGCACTGACCAACTGCATAGAATTGATTGATGACCTAGCCATCATAATTACAAATGGTCATAAATTGAGGACTATCTCTAAGACAAAATATACAATTATGGTAATCCAACATAAAACCATCTCTAGAGCAGGATAAAATAATCAGATCAGATTCACAATAAAATTATAGAAAGACACCTTTACTTTACTTATTGAGGAGGAGGATAACATGTTATGTAACTTGTGGTTTTTTTTTATAAATAATTTCTGAAAATTTCAACTGAATTTCTTCATTCGTGGCTCATTTTGTTCAGAGGATTCGTTGCTATCTAAAAATAATAACTAATAATGTATATATAAACTTCCATTTATATAATGACTGTATATTATGTAAGTGATACAATGTTCCAAATCCAACTTATCCAAATACAACATTTTTCATAAAGCTGATGATGACTTTTTAAAGTCGAAAGTACTTCTTTAATAAAATTATGTTTTTTCACTTTGAATAAGGCTTATTTCTAGATATACAGTAAATATCAACTATTTCATTGGCTATTTTACACAGTACCATAGTTACCATAGTTATATGTTTATAATTTTAACTATATTAATTTATATTGCTTGTAATGTTATTCTGGTAATGACTCTTAGAAATTGCTTCTTTTAACTATAGTGACAGATTACCTTGTGAAAACATTTGTTGTATATTGTTACTATGGTAATATGTATTTGAAATTTGTAATTGAATGCTTTAAAATATATTTTTTGTTCATATATATTACTGAGAAGAGCTAAGGCAAGCCATCACTATAAAGTAAAAGCATTTTTCTATAATTTTATTATGAGTTTAAATTGATTTTATCCTGCTCTTAAGCTAGTTTTCTGTCAGATTTTCATCAAAGTAATACAAAAGTTATCTTTACAATTATTATATTATTTAAACAAACTATGATAGAATAATCGACTGATGATAAAATGATTTCTTCATAAAGCCAAAAACTGGTTTTACAAATTGAAAATCAGGTTAAAATTAGTGCAATTAATTAATGCAAAAATTTATGAAATGAAGGAAACCTGTATTTTCTCTTATTATGGCTAGTTTATCTATTTCATGTCATTTCTTCTACCATATAGATTTCCAAAGCCAAATAAGATAATTAAACCTGAATTTATTATAACTAATTGAAAGAAATACTGCTTCTATTTCAATTCTATTTGTAATCTACAAATCAACAGGTTTTGCATCTCAGTGATAAAACTATATTTTGTGTGTGTAAATTTTAATAAATACGCTTTAATAATTTACTCTTTAATAAGCTTAAAGACATAATAAATTAAATCTTTCAACATAGACATTATTTTTTCTCTTTCAACAAATATTGAATACTAACCAATTTTTGCATTTCCTGTAAATACTTTTGGCTTTAAATTATATTTTTTGGTTTGTTCAATCTTATTTTTTTGTTTCCTAATTTCTCATCTAAAAGAATTATTCAAGAAATTTAGAATAAGTTGCACTTTTCCAATACACTTTAGGAGTAATTTAATCAATTTTATAATTTCATTGTTTCCAAAATTTCTGCTGTGTACATATTCATAATTGCAAGATATACATAAGCCTTCAGCAGGTTACAATTTATCATGTAAAGAAAAATCTACAATTAAATAGCATTTTCAGCTTTCTCAGTTCTTTTTCAAATTTTCACATAAGAATTACATTTAAAAAATTATCAGAATCAGAACATATAAATGCTTTAGAAAACAGTAATTTAAAATTTTTGAGTTCTTATATTATAGAACTGCATGTATTTGTATAAAATGTTGAAAAAATTAGATATGTAAAATGCCTAAAAATGATATCTATAAAAGATTATTATTCAAGACATAGATCGGATCGGCAAACTGCAGCTCGGTACATACATGTGGCTCTAAAGTAAAATTGAAAATGAAAATAAAACTATCATAGTTTCATTTTAAAAAATTTTATTCACATAATGGTGATTTCATTCGTTTTATAGATCTCGCAAAACTTCATGGCACAAAAATGCCCGAAACGTGATGTCTGGGAGGGGAAAGTGAGCATGGAGTATGCAGAGGACAGTTGAGCACATAGTAGACAGCTCATTGTTTACACTGATCAAAACAAAAGATCAATTTTTTTTTGATTTTTTCTTCATTTAATATCTTTATGGCTCTCAAATAATTTTTAAATTGTTGTGAGTGACAGGGTTGACTCTTCCATCTGAAAAGTTTGCCAACCCCTGACATAAAAAAGTGATAATGCAAAGTGGATACATACAATTCTATACAATATAAAAATTAAAACAATTTAAAGTTTAAATTTAAAATTATTTTATTCTAAAGCACTTATATGTTCTGGTTCTGTTAACTTTTCAAATGTAATTCTTGTGTGTCAAACTGAAGAGAGTTGAGAATGCTGAAAATGCTATCAAATTGTCAATTTTTGCCTTTTTTTTCCTTTATGTAATAAAATGTAACCTGATGAAGGCTTATGCATATTTTACTTTTATGATATTAATAATTTTTATTAAATTTTTAGTTCTAAACTTGCTAGATATTTTATTAGGTTAAATTTCAATAAACCTAGTATCTTTTTTTTAATTGATTTTCCTCACCTTTTTCAAAACTGAGTCATGTTTGAAATCTGAACTTGAAATTTGTGAAATATACGGTATATCTAAGGTATAGGGCACTATGTCCATTTTTGGCCAAAATGAATTATTGGCAGAATCTCATATGGGTTTTCAGCCTCTACCCACAGGTATACAACACTATGTCCTACATCAATAATTGGTGGATTATGGTGCTTTTAAATAACACCAAGTCCATAAGGGAGAACAACGTAAAACAACTTCAAACTGCTCTTCTGTAAAATGTAGTAAATGTGACATAATGTCCTATACCTCCGACCCACAGATATGAATATTTGAAATATACACAACATTTACTTATTGTAAATATTTGAAACATAAAACATTAAATCACCATATAAATGCAAATGAGATATTTTGAAATTTAACTATTTAAAACAAGCTTTGCATTCATAATATTCAATAAAATGCAAAAATAAGTTCTATATATTAAAAGATAAGTACGAACTAGAAATTTTATTTATACAAGTAATATTATGAATATTAATTAACTGAATAAATTTAACAATTATATTTAATATTCATTTTTTGGCTATTATAGTTTCAAATCATCATATAATGAATATGAAAGTATATAATAACAGGATAATAATACAAAAATATCTTAAAAATAAAATGAATTTGTATAAAATTTTATAATATAAAGAAAAATACAAAAATTTGAAAGCTATTATTAAATTTTTTCTGCTAAATATGTGAGTATATTATGGTTTCCTAAAATCTTTTTATAAGACTTGGAGAATTTCAATTTTATAAATTTGAAAAAGGTGAGGATAATGTATTTCTGTATATTCCCAAATAAAAGTCCAAAGTTAATTGATTATAAATAATATTTGATAAAATTATCAAATGTAAAATCTAAAATGTCTCACAATAATTATTAGTAAGAAAAAATTAATCATCATATATGTATATATCATCAAATAATAATTTAAAATTTTAATGATTCAAGATAATTTTATTTAACAAATTATTTTATTAATAAGGATTTCTCATAATAATCATACTAAATGATTTTATGGAAGATAAAATCTATTATATTTAAATTGATTATAATATATCAATTATACTACTATATATTTTATTTTTAAATGATAATAAAAAATTATAACCATTTGAGAGTTATTTATATAGAAACTTATTGTGAAGATTGGTATAGATTTTAATTTAAAATTTATTATTTCAAAATTTTAAATAATACTCAAATCTAGATAAGACTATTTTATTAATTACGATTTAAAAGTTACGATAGTAGCGCCGATATGTTGCCATACTTCTTACATCTTATGCTTATAATTTAATAAATAAATGAGTTTTAATAGTAAAGAAAACTGTTATTTCCTATATATTCTACAAATCAAGACTGCGCATCGAAATATAGTTAGGCTTAGAAAATTGTCATTACCGAGATATTTACTAGTATATTACGCGGAAGGTATAAATTTTTGAAACGGTAGAAATTTTTTGATCTACCTTATGAAATCCCACCAGAATAAATTGTCAGATAAGCATTTTTATCTTACTTCTTAATAAAACCGGCAGCTTGATAGACCGACTGCAGAGAATTTATTAGTTAATATTTTCGACACCAGGTGGAACTTTTTGGCAATATTATTAAGAAATCGTCTGCTTTTATTTGTGAGTATAACTTTTATTAATTTATTTTAAAACTAATTTATTATATAAAATATAAACTTTTTGCGACAAAAAGCTGTCCAATGTATTATATAAAGCATATAGAATAATCAAAACGTTTTTATATTATCATATAATTTTCAAATGATGATGATTCAATTTTTAAATATTGTTTATAATAGTATTTAAAAAAATCGTCAATTTACAGTATATAAATTTTAATATTTTTTTTATATTTTATATTATAAGAAGATGGATTTAAAATGGATGTACGATTCACTCTTTAAAGTAGTTTTAGAAGATCCTGTTCAAAATTACAGGTTTGTAGCTTTTAAAAATGTTTTAAAATAAAATGATTGGAAACTTTTGTAAATTTTGAAAAACCTTTAATATTAATTAGCATAATTGATTAATAATATCCTAGCCTATTAGAAAATTGTTTAATGCTTAACTTAGCTAAATGGCTTATTTAGAGACATTGGTATCAATCACTTCCATATAAGCCTATAGTATTCACTTTTAGAATAATATAATAAAAATGAATTTATTTTCTTAAAATAGTATTCAAGAATAAAACTTCATATTAGTTTACGTGTAATAATTTAATAGTTATATAATTTCATATTTGTAACTTGTAAGTTTATTTATTGAATGAATAATTAGTATTCCAGTTTCATATAATTTACAAATAATAATCTGCATTTCCATGATCCATAGTTATAAATAAAATTGTTAATTCAAGATGAAATTCTAAGTTGAGAAAGTAAGTGACAGAAAGTGTAGAGAGAAAAATTTGCATTAATTGCTACATTTTTAAGAGAATTTTTTTAAATTCAATGTCATTTCTTTTTTTCTACAATAATGGAATTGCTATTCTTAATTTGATTTATAAATAAAATTGGAAGAATGAATGAAAAAGGAAATTTAATAAGCCCCTAAGGGTAAGTTTCTAGATTATGTGCTGGCGACGAGTGCTTTCCGTTGCAAGCCGCATCCAGCGCCGTCTGAACGATTGTGTCATTCATTGGAAGAATGAATGAAAAAGGAAATTTAATAAGCCCCTAAGGGTAAGTTTCTAGATTACGTGCTGGTGACGAGCGCTTTCCGTTGCAAGCCGCATCCAGCGCCGTCTGAACGATTGCGTCATTAGCAGGCCGGATGGCCTGCCGCTGCCTGCGTAGGCCTGGCTGTAGCCAGGCCGAGCAAACAAAGCCTTACTGATATTTGCTCGGCGACGTGTCTCCTCTCGCGCGCTCGTTACCAGCCAGTAATCTAGAAACTTACCCCCATAAGGCTCCTGCGTAGGCCTGGCTGTAGCCAGGCCGAGCAAACAAAGCCTTACTGATATTTGCTCGGCAACACCGTGTCTCCTCTCGCGCGCTCGTTGCCAGCACGTAATCTAGAAACTTACCCCCATAAGGCCGAAGTGGATTATTAAAAACCAAAAGTGCTTTCTACACTTTTGTAGTTATTCTTTTTATTTATTGTAAAAACATACAGCTCTCTCAGTGCTATCGTTATTATTTATCCTTTAAATTTTTTTAACAAAATTAAGCTGCACTACAATACTAATATCTTCAAAGGAAATGTTTTAAATATATATTGCACATAAGCATTAGACAGGAAACTTCTGTTGGCAAAAGACTTTTATAAATGTTTTAGACTATTAAACTTTTGAATAATAGAGATATGTTGCCAGATATATTTGCATTCAACACAGGCATCTCCATTTATACCCTATATTTAGAACTTTCTTAAAATTTTTGAATTGTATTACAAAAATTCATTATTAAGTAGCTCAAAATTTATTCAATTAGCTTCAGTTGACTGGTATATTATTTATATTGCAGTGTTAAAAAGTATGCAGCTGAGGAGAACAGCTATATGAAAACGAATCCAGTGATCATTATTTCTGATATATTCTAATGTTGAATTCACATTGCAGATGATATTAAAAATGATTCACTGCAGGAAAGCAATAGGCAAAATACTATAAGACATAATACAATACTTCTTACAGCAAATATTGAATAAAAGTAAACAATAAGCCAAATAATAAGATAAATTATTTATTCAAAAACATTTTTGGCTATTCACATAGCTTGCCTCAATTGAAATACAAACCAAAGAAGTTCCCCTCAAGATAAATTGTTTATTCAAAAACATTTTTGGCTATTCACATAGCTTGCCTCAATTGAAATATAAACCAAAGAAGTTCCCCTCATCTTTCCTCATCTGGCTAAATCAGGGAATCACTCAGAGTTATTAGCAAGTTCCTAAAATCAACAAAACTTCAGGTGGAAGACTATCCTTCCATACACATTTTTGAGAAAACCCTGACAAACAATTCTTAAAAAACAACCTTATTAATATTATCATCACTAGATTAACATATTTTAGATACAAATAATAATATAATATAAAACATAGTCACTACCATAAAAAATTATAATTACATAACATCATACTATTCAAAAAACATCAACAGTAAAGAAAACATATGATTTACACCTGTGATTTGTCTTACTTATTTGGCTTATTGTTTACTTTTATACTACAAAACATGCTTGGCCAATTTAAATTGTTCCATAGATCACTTGGAGAACTTCCAATTTTTCATACGATACACAGTCAATTCTCATTATTCATGGTAGTTATATTCTGTAAATTCTTTGAAAATACTGAACCATTGTGTCTATGGGAAATATAGGGTTAGATCGCTGTTCAGCGATAATCCGCAAAAATGCCCGAAAATCGAATTTATGGTTACAAATAAATTATTGGGAATAGTCGAAAACATGAATAGAGAATCCGTGAATACTGAGAATCGACTGTATATTTAGATAAAACAATATTTAAAAAATAAAAATAATCAAATGTCATAATCAATTTTATTCACTGTTTGTATAAAATTTATATGAATGATGAGCCTGTAACAATATCAAATTTGGTGTACCAAGAGTGAACTATTATATCCATGTTATTAGTGATATAAAAATTGCCTCATACAGTGTACAAAAGACTGCTTAATTGAAAATGTACTGTCCGTAAAAATTTTTTCCTCTTGAATCTGCTAACTTAATAAAACTCAAGCTGAGAGTGGTCAGGTCTATTATAAAAAATACCCAACAGAAATAAAAATAGTATTCCAAGTTTCTAGTATACTATATGCACTCTATAAAAGGATTTTCCTTTTCAACATGATAAAAGATGATGAAAATATCCTTCTAGCATGTACCTACTTTACCTAAGGGATAAGATGCTGTGATTTCAAATATTTTAAATTTTTGCTCTTGGAGATTATATGCATGCTGGTTGGCTTTCCACTTCCATCAGTTGCAACAAAACATTGTACATTTTGGTTCTAGTTTTTTTTTATCATATAAACTTTGTTAAATATTTTTATTGCTATTTAGAAATGATAGAAACTTTTAATATTTCTGATGTTTTCTGCCAACAGACACTTCAATAAAGTTGTATTGTAGAGAAATGCAACACAATTATGTTCTGTTTTCTATCTAGTTTTTCTCTCATATTTCATTATGATATTTCAATACTGTAAATCTGGATTTTGTTTAAGTGACTATATTTAATCTAATAACAAATTGTTTGTGAAAAATTTTTGAAAGAAAAGAAATTTATCTATAATCTTTAAGTTTATTTATAAAATAACACATAATTCAACAAACATTTTAAGCAGGAATGTTAAGATTTTTTATTTAGTATTCCTGCTTAAAACCTGTAAATTATTTGTCAAATTAGATAATTTCAATGAATAGTATATTGTTCTAATACTTGAAAATTAGATATCAACTTACATAAAAGTTTCCTAATGTTAGATTAATATAGATATTAGATAATTTTTATTGAGTTTTAAACTCAGAAGTCAGGTTGGCTTATACAGAAATACCGGGTGGTTATAAAATAAGTATCTCTATTTTGGACTATCTGTAGCTGGAAGGAATAATCCGAATGAAACCGAAACGGTATGCTTACTAATTGAGAAGGGGGAAGAAGAATGGAATAAAAAAAAAAATTTCACAGATGATAGAGTAATAAGCCGGTATTTTCGTATGGTGTGGCCTCCTTGATCCCCTGATCTGACGCATGCAATTTTTGGCTTTGGGGTACTTAAAATCTAATGTGTACCGTGGAGGCATCGCTAACCTTAATGACCTAAAAAATTGCATAACACAACATGTGCGAAACATCACTACTGATGCATGGCATTCCGCAGTTGAGCATGCCGCGCACCGCCTGGATTGTGTCCTCAAGCTCAATGGCCATATGGAACCTGAACTTGATCGGCACCGCCATGCACAAGCGTAATCACATTATCTGTAACATTTTTCAATAAATTACGTATGCCATCTGGTTTTACGTTTTAATTCTTTGTTCTTGTATTACACATTACATTTAAAAGCGCCATCTGTCGGCAATTATTGCGACAAATTTTTTTTTTATTCCATTCTTCTCCCTTATAAGTTATAAGGAGCCTTTAAAATTAGATGTAGCTGATTTAAATTTTTAGGGGCCACGGAGCCTTGCTCGTCCTAGGCCCCCAAAAATGCAAATCCGGCTTTGTAAATATGATAGGTGAGGTAACATGTCCTATCCAAGCCATAACAACTTCTGGTGAGTCATCAAACTTGTATGAAGTCTGGCATTATTTTGGTGAAACACTATGCCTTTTTTGTTAATCAATTCTGGCCTCTTCTGTTTGTTGGAATCACTAAATTTGTCCAATTGGTGGCAGTACACTTCTTAATTCATTGTGGAATTGTTGCAAATAACCTCAGAAATAACAATTCCTTTGAAATCCCACCAAACAATGAGCATCACTTTATTTAATTATCGAATATTGGCTTTTGAAGTACTTTCAGCCAGCTCATCTCTTCTGCTCCATGATCACTTGTGTTCAATATTGTTGTAAACAATCCATTTTTCATTGCCAGTTACGATTTGCTTCAGAAATGGATCATTTTCTTGATGTTTGAGCATCAAATCACAAATGTCAATGCAATGGAGCAAATCTCTTTCTTTGAGAACATGTAGAACCCAAATATTGAGCTTTGAAATGAAACCAAGTCATTTCATATGGTCATGAGCAGTCAAATTTGACAAATTCAATCTTGTAGCAATTTCTTGTGTTGCTATTCAGTAGTTTGCTTTAATTAATGCCTTTATTTTGTCTTCATCAGCTTCAACTAATTTTCCAGAATGTAGTACATCTTTAATATCAAAATTGTCAGAATGAAATTTTGCAGACCAGTTTTGGCACTAGCATTCTGTTAACACATCTTCTTCATACACTTCATATAACTTTTTTCTTGCTTGAACAGCATTCTTACCTTTTCAGTAATAAAAAAGCAAAATATGCAGAAAATACTTTTTTTTGTTTTCCATTTTGATATGACAAAAAAAAAAATCAATTACACAGAATCAAAAAAGTTTATCTTATAAATAAACCTTGAAATGTCAGCTGTCAAATTTATAATGAAAATATGGCTTAGAATAAAATTGGCAGGTTAAAAATACAACTAACACACTTGCGAAAAAAAACAAAATTACTTTCCAAACAACCCAATAAATATTGTCTGTTAAATTTGAAATCCATTAAAGTGGAGTCCATTAAATTGAGAGTCTATTGTACTGTATTTTATCATAAAGATATACCGATACATGTTTTAACTCGTTGACGTCTGTTGATATGTAGATTATCATGGAAATGGAACAAAAAACGATACAGAATTAAAAAAATTTAATCCTGAATTACTCAGTGCAGCGATTGCAGATCAGGTTTTTTGCATTTACCTGATAGGAAATAAATGTCTCCAATGATGATTCCCAAATTTTTCAATTGCCAAAATTTTTTTAATGTTTTAAAATTAGATAATTTGAACAGATTGTTATTAGTAAAATTTGAATTATTTTTTATTGAATCTTGTCAATTCTGCATTCTATTCTATTATATTTTCTTAATATTATTTTGATTTTAGTATGGGATAATTTTATTTTTGCAATTTTAAGTGAAACATGAAATTTTTACATGGTGAACTTTAAAATTCATAAAACTGAAAAACTGTTTTCAATAATACAAAAATATTTGTTAATTCTGTTAAAATAAACAATATTGTTATGTATTTGTTCATTTATTGTTTTATTTTTATGAATAATTAAGTAAAACATGAGAAAATCCTAATGTAAAAAACCTCAGGGTATATAATAATTTAAAAAAGCACTTTAAAAGTTTGCTAATACCTTGCTTGATCACTTAAAACATTTTCGGACCTGATTAAAGTCTATCCTCAGTACAACATCAGCTATACACAATATTCTAATATTCTCCAACACTTCTCCCAATCTGAATGCCACCATACTTTAATAAGGGATGTATGTCATCTTATCACATATAATTCATATTATGTAGTCCGTGATAATTATTATCTCCAGAAAACTGGGGTCCTGATAGGTGGGCCATTGGCTGGTGTGATGGCTGAGCTTGTAATAAGGTTTAAAGTGTCTTCTGTCTTGGAATGCTTTAAATGTGAGATCAAACTGTACCTACGTTATGTAGATGACATATGTATTGTGTGGAAAGATATGAAATCTCAGGATATGTTGGCTAATGCTCTTACTGATCATACCTTGGGGGACTGGTGGGCGACCAAGTAATTGGGCCATATTTTATCTCAGACCGACTCACACAAGAGAGTGAGTCGGTCTGAGATAGTCTATCTGTCTTTACTACGTGATCGCATTTTACCTGCAATTCGACAATTGGGAAATCAGGTATATTATATGAAATTGTTCCACCAATGTTTCTATTATTTTTAGGGTTTTGTTGTTACAGTAATTTCATTAAAATGATGCACAAGTAATAATTCATATTGTTCTTTTATGCCACAATAGGAAGATATGTGGTTTCTTCAAGACGGAGCACCAGCACATAACGGTGGCCGTGTTGTCCTGTATCTGAACGAAGAGTTTCCCCAGCGCTGGATCGGAACAAATAGTCCAAATATTCCGTATCCTGCACGATCACCGGATTTGAATCCTCTCGATTTCTTTTACTGGGGCCACCTTAAGCGACTCATCCTCGAGAAGCAACACGAAAACGAGATCGAACTGCGTGAGGCAATAATTGCTGCCAGTGCCGAAATCACTCCTCAACAAATTGCCAGTTCTATGACAGAATTTCGAAATAGGCTATGGTATTGTTCAGCAGAAACGGGACGGCACTTCGAACATCTGCTGTAAAGTTGTATGATTATGTCACGTGCAATAAAGTCACATTCCAGTGTACAGTAGTCTGTAAATAAAGATACACCAAAAAATTATAAAACAACTTTAATTACAGTTAAGAAACTAAAAGAACTTAAAGAATAAATACCCTTGAGTGCACCGGTAATCGACGGAACGGAAGAACTTATCCTCTTAACCGCTGATCCATCGACCGCTTGTGACCATCTCCCGGTCTTAGGGTCGTCCGACTCTTCGCACCGGCGTAACCGCTGAAAACCTTCACCGATTTGAATCCGTTGAAAACGGCCAATACGTTCAAACGCATGGCCGTTAGAATTAAAAATATAAAATAAATTTTCGTAGCGAGCGATTCCTGATGTGATAGATGCATCAGAATTGGTTCCATGCCAAAAATCAGAGTGTTCGGTTTCAAGAAAAACACCCGGTATATAGTATAGGTACAGCTGTTGAGGGGCAGACCGAAAATGTATTATAACTATAATAAAAATAAGTTTAAAAAATAATAGCACTTACTGCGGTTGAATTAATGCTTCCTTTTTATATACGATTCTCTTGTATTGCAAACGTTTTCGGTCCCTCTGACCATCATCAGGCTAAGCTTCGTAAAAATCGTTAATCCAAACATTGAAAATCATTCTTGTACAGATTCAAAGTTAAACATAAATAAAAACAAAATAAAATGATTCTAGAACATCGTCTCTAAGCAACCATACTCTAGGCAAACCGATGTGTTGTTTAATGATGTAATTAATTCTGAACTGATGTAACCGCATTAAAATTATTAAAATTACAATAAACTTAAGACAGGGGTACCACAGAAATTGTGTATTAGTTACGCCTTCTTCTCTCAGTTTGCTGTAATGCATACTTCCAGGGGGCTGGGAGGTCTTGCTACTCTATTGTTCAACAACTTTTCCTGTTTCCCTTTCTTCAAAATCTCCAGGGATTCAGTTGTGTATGCCTGGGTCCTATTTTTTATAGGTCTAAAAACTTTGGCTTCTTCCCATCTTATTTCCAGGTCGGTTGAGTAGGCTTCTAAAGCAAAGGCGGTAGTCATTCTAGCATTGGCTATGTCACTTTTATGCTCCTGCAGTTGCTGGGCAAGGGTTCGAGTAGTCACACCTATATATTTCGCTTGTTGCTGTACTTTCCTGTCGATAACTGGAATTTCGTATACCCCTTGCTTTTCTGATTCACTTCTCGGGTCCTTTTCATTTCTCAAGAGATTGAATATAGTTTGTCCCCTTAATGGTGCTATTCTTCTGTTGGTCAACCTAGCGACTTTATTGACTAAATTGTATTTAGCTAAGTTATTTGGTATCTTAAGATATCCTTCCGGTGGTCTGGGTTGGTTAAGATTAAGGTGTACATCAGTTTGCTGGTCCTGTACATAGGCAAGCTTCTTTCTAATATTCTTGTATGCACTTAAGACAAAGGATTTCAAGTAACCATGTTTATCCCCCATAGATATTATATAGTTAATCTCCTCTCTCAACTTTTTATCATCCGTGGTGTATAAAATGGCCCTTCTGAAAAAATAATTAAAGGGAGATCTCTTATATCTAATCGGATCTCGGGACCAGCTAGGGATAATCACTGGTTCAGAGGTAGGTTTCCTATAAACTGCTGTCTTCAAGTTACCCTTATTAAGCTCTATTTCGATATCAAGGAAGTGGACCTTACAGATATCAAGCTGTTCTTTCTTTAAGTTCAATCCAGATTCTGCTAACATAAAGGCCTAATCAAATTTCTCCGTTGATTCTTCACCTGTCCAGACTGTAAAGACATCGTCTACGTAGCGTATGTAAAACTTTAACGAAGGTCAGAAAGATTGTATTCTTTGGTTCTCCACATTTCTGAGGACAATCTCCGTTAGAGCACCCGCTGTGGGGCTACCTATGGGAACCCACTTCACTTGTGCATATATCTTTTACTGAGGACAATCTCCGTTAGAGCACCCGCTGTGGGGCTACCTATGGGAACCCACTTCACTTATGCATATATCTTTTATTTAAATTTAAAGTATGAGCCATAACAGATCGTATGTACTATTTCTCTTAAAAGGGGTGTTCTCTCTTGCGCTTATGGTACATTTTCCATCATAAATCTGTAGAACAATAAATATGCTGGCTCAAGGTGTAGAGAAGGGTAGAGGCTCTCATAGTCAAAGGTCACCAGTATATCTCCTTGGTTCCACTCAATTTTACGTATATGCTCTAGAACTCTCGTAGTTGTCGTGGAGGATGTATTTGTTTCACCTAGTATAGCCATACTCCACTTTGCCAAGACTCTAAGTTATAAGTAGTCGCATTCCTCTTTTCGACTATCGGTCTTAAGGTAAGCGGGCTTTTATGAGTTTTAACGTATCCAAAAAGTCTTGGACACAAGGGCCCCTCTACTGGGTCCACTTTCCATATCTCTGGAAATAATTTATTCCTGGTTATTCTACTTATAGTTCTTGCTAGTCTTTGGGTTGGGTCCAGGTTCAAGATCTTCGGCTGTGTTTGTTCGATATAGTTGTTCAAGAAAGAATTGTATAATTCTTTGTCCAAGAGAATCATTCTTTTTGTTTTGTCCTCCCTTGTAACTGTTAGATTGTTGTCTTTGATCCAGGAGAGGGTTTGTCTTAGCAGATGGGCATCTTGTTTGTTCAAATTCTCCCTCTTTCGCTGTTTTGCGCTCATTTTTTGAGTAAGGTAATTCCACCTAAATCTATCTCTCTCTAATTCTCCTATGTTTCTTATCATTTCTTCTACTTGTGGGATGTCAACAATAATGGTACTATTCAGCAACATAGTACAAGAAGGACCTTTCTTAAAAATTTTCTCTGTGTATGGGGGTAAATTGCATTTCTTCTACTTGTGGGATGTCATCAATAATGGTACTATTCAGCAACATAGTACAAGACGGACCTTTCTTAAAAATTTTCTCTGTGTATGGGGGTAAATCAATGTTACCTATTATGGTCACTGATTGTTTGAGTTCCACTTGTGTTTTCCTATGCATGTGTAGCTGGCATTTAAGAATCCATTTTAACTTACTAATATGTCTGCCCCTTAATGTTTCTCTTAGAGATAACATCTCATCTTCAATATTGTCCATAATAGTGCATGGCATTGTCAAACTGCAGGAGGCTATTTTTGAGTTCATCTAATAAATGCAATGTTTTAAAATACCTACTTCTTGCATCAGTAATGGCTGCTTTTAGGCAAATCTTCTTCGTGTTTATGAGGACTTTCTTCGAAGAAACAGGCAATTTAATTCTGTAGATCGACATGGGATATATGCTGTTCCTCTTACATTCCTCCAGAGACTTCATGGTTTCAAAGGTCTTCGCTAGTTTCATTCTAGTATATCTGTACTTCATTCTCAAAGTTGCTTGCGAGGGCTGGCTCTTCCCTTGTTGATACATACTTAAAATACCACTTAAACTCTTCTAAGTTTAAAAAATAATAGCACTTACTGCGGTTGAGTTAATGCATTGCGAGGGCTGGCTCTTCCCTTGTTGATACATACTTAAAATACCACTTAAACTCTTCTAATAAGTTTAAAAAATAATATCACTTACTGCGGTTGAGTTAATGCTTCCATGGTACTTTTTTATTATAAAATTTTTATAATAAAATAATTATAAAAATTTGATTATTTTATATATTCTTTTAGAAATTCTGTTTTATTGGACAACGAAACACCAAAATTTAATTTATCAAATGATCTAGATTCACCTAGTAATCAAGATTTAATATGTTCATCACAAGAAAATAATCAGTTTGAATCATCTTCTGTATCAGATTCATTAACAACAAGTAAGTTCATGTAAAATATCATATATATAATATAAAATCAGAATGACTTATTAAATTAGTTGTTTTCAGCTGCGATCATCATAGCTACTTTTAAAATACTCTCATGAACTGAACTGTACTTTTTAACCTAAGTGCCATGAAATACTCATGTTTATCCAAAATTTCAAATTATCCAAATATGTTTTAACCATATAGAATGACTTATTAAATTAGTTGTTTTCAGCTGCGATCATCATAGCTACTTTTAAAATATTCTCATGAACTGAACTGTACTTTTTAACCTATGTGCCATGAAATACTCTTGTTTATCCAAAATTTCAAATTATCCAAATATGTTTTAACCATGTATTTTTTCTTATTCTATCAAGCCTTAAAACAAATATTCAAACATCACATAATAAAATATTTTTGTATGTAATGTTTGAATACCTGCTTTAAGGGTTGATAGGATAAGAAAATATCAATAAATATAAGTAGTGAAATGATAAATTTTACAATTTGTTTTAGCTGTCAATCTTTTTTAAGTAAATTTAAAATATAAAAATATTTTCATATTTGTAAAATAATTGTGATGATAAAATAAATATTATTTAAAAAGGTATGATAATTATGCATGCTTTTCTGATATATCACAATTTTGAATTTTCAAGTTTGCTATGAACTGAATGAGATTAATAAGCACTTCCTTAAAAGATAGAAAAATAATAATTGTGTTTTGCAAATTATTTTCAATATTTGAAGCTTATAAGCAAAAAATAGTTGGAAAAACATTTATTAAGACAAAAGCATTTTGGCTGTTACATAATAATAATTCATCAATACATTTCTAAATCATTAGTTATATCCTTGCCATATCTTTAAAGCACAATAGTCATTATAATTGGATTATCAAATCACCAGACTGGCTAGAATTACACTACTAGTTATAGAGATTATTTATTATATTTAAGAATGAAAAAATGTGCATATGCTTGAGAATGAATTTATGCATATATCTAAATTTATTTGCATGTATGTTCTCCCTTAATTTCTTCCTTTCTTTTTCTATTTTTGATACCCTGCAGTATAAAAAAAAGATTATGTGAATTTTTATAAGGTATTTATAAAAATATCTCATTAACTCAAATATTAGAAAGAATAGAAGTGACATATATTTGAACTGAAAGATAAAAATAATTTATACAACAATATTCTCTACCAGAAGTACATTTTATCACATACAGTATTTTAAAATATACTGTATGTGATAAACTGAAATTTGATATTTATAAAAATGATTTCTTTTTAAACAAATTATAGTACAAAGAAAATATTGTATTTTCTCAGATAAATTTATAATATAATTTATATGTAGTAAAAAATTGCTATTGTGAGAATTGCGACTATATAATTGTATAGTGCTCATTTTTCTCTTATGATGAACTATTAATTGTATGAATAGATAAGTTGAAATTAAAAAGAAAAAGAATGTGAAGTTTAGATGGATGAAGTTTCTTGTTCGCTACTGACTCACAAAAGCGCCACATATCCGTGTTTTTGGCTATAAAGAAATATCCTGACGCCACAGTTGCTCCGCGGACCCCACACTATTGTTTATGTAACAGGCAAATATTTTTTTATTACTTTTAATATAGACAACTGTAGCACTATTTACAAAAATATATAAAATACAGTAAATTGATTAAATTGAGCCAGGACAAAGATCTGCACTTCCAGCAGATTGATGTTGACTGGCTGCATTTTCATTCTATCCATTGTGGAAAACCTTTTCTAACAAGTTTCTCAACTTTAGTTGCCAACTTACATGTAGGATCAAATGCTAATTCTATTTCACTTAAGTCTTTAATATATTCTTTAAGTATTGTATTATATTCAGCTTTCTTCAATATGGCTAATTTCTTGGTTTTTCCTCTCTTGTTATCAATGTCCTCTTGTCACATCTAATCTGTTGTGTTTTTTATTAATGTCCTTTCTTTTCTTGCTGCTATCAAATCATTTTTAATCATTTTAGCTTTACTTTCTTCTATAATTTTCCGCTAGATTCTTTCTCTATCTATAGTATCTAATGACTCTGCAAATGCTAACTTTCAATTGCTAGTACAGTGGTACCTTGGTTAACGACAGCCTCGGATAACGACGGCTTTAGTTAACGACTCCTGATTATATGAACTACCGACAAAATAGAGTTCTGTAAAATAGCTCGTCATCGCATCACATGATTAATTAAACTTTGACCCGGAAATATTCCGTGCCCACATTGATGTACTATAACATAATAATAATAATAGTCAGATAAAATATTTCTCAACTAAATGTTTCTAAAAAGTATAAATTATAGACTATTTGTTTTTAAAATGATTGTATTTTTAAAAAATTAAAAAAAAAGGTTTTTAAACAATTATTTTTTTTCTAATTATCAGAACTCTTCTTTATCAAAATATATAAATATAAAATTGCAATCATATTGTAAGCATAGTAGTATCTTGATAGCTGAAAGTGAATAGGTTAGATTTCCTCGATTACCAAAAAATTTGCACTATACAGAATATTTCAAATTTAGCTTTGCTATCGTATACATACAGTATAGTACAGAATTTTCTCTTTTAAAAAGTATTCTCTTTTAAAAATCTTTTCAAAAGATTCCTATTTATATTTATCAATGTTTACTATTCAAATAAATATTATAAAATGAATATTTTTTAATAAATTTCTGTTTTAAAATGAGACTTTCCACGTGCACTTATTTACGTGTGCTTCGTACGCAATGGACGTTCTCTGTCCCGCATTATGTTACGATAAAAATGGTCACCCTAAGTAAATTAGTATTTTTGAATGTATTTAAATATGAATATTCTCCTATATTCACATACTTTTAATAATAAAACTATGAAAAAATAGGTATTTTTAGGAATAAATATAGCAGGCACACTAATAGTGCAAAGAGGATGCAATATAATTGCTTTATATATAGAAACCAATTATTCAATGACAAATTAATCCCTAGTATAATAATTTAGAATTAAACTGCAAATTTAATAATTATTTTAAATCAAGGCTAAGGGGCCACCATCTGTTGGATTAATAATTAATTAATTTAAATTTGAGCTAAAGTAACACTATCTAGTATTTAATAATTAGACTATAATTTTTAACTAATTTTTCTTGAAATAAAATACTAGGAACTTTGAGTTAATGCCCCAATGCCTTATCAGTAAGACTACTGTGATATGGAACAGATTTTCATTTAAGGAAACTTAAGTAATAATTAATTATTAGAAATTTATTGGACTAGGCCTATACCAGAGTTTTCAGGTAGGCTATTTGCATAACCACGTTTTATATATTTTTTATTGTATTTATGCAGTATCCAATATTAAATTACTATCATAAATATCCACATATTTTTAACAAAAAAATTGCAAGAATAAGATAATAATCTTTGTTAAAAATAAATACAGTGGATTGAATGGATAGCATAAAAGTGTAATGGGAATATGGCAGAATTGAGCCAGCAAATCCTACAATTTTATGAAAAATTTTCCAATTAACAGCAAATATTATCAATGCAAGGTGGCTGTGACTACTAATTTTCTGTTATGTTGTTTATAAATATAGACCTTCCAAGTGTCACGCAATTCGCAGGACAGTCCCACATTTCTTAATCGATTATTGCGGTATTTTTCGTGGCAACAATAACCGCAATAATCGAGGTATTCCCGTATTTTGTTTATAAGTTAAAAAAATTCATTCATTAAAATTTCTTTTGCTCACAGGTTCATTTTTTAAATCCTTCTGAAGAAACCCCTATGCTCTATCTCACTCATACTAAATTCAACTCACTTTACATGATTTTGTGTTCCGCAATTATTTCATAGAACCAATTAATCACATAAAGTGAGGGACACCTGTATATTAAATAAATTAAATACATAGTATTTTTTACAAAACAAATTTTAACAACAAAATAAAAAAAAATTACCTAATTACCTAAAGTACAAGTCTTTATTTGTATACAAATACTAAAATATTGATAAATTTGAATAAAAATAAATGAAGAGGAATCTGAAATAAATATGTATTATATTGAAAGTGCTGTGCATAACATAAAAAAAATTGGTTCGTCAGCTGCCGGCCCATATTGTTATGATGGCACTGGCCCTTCTGGCATTTGCCAGAATGCCCTTATGGCCAGTCTGCTCGATTGTGGGAAAAACAACTCAAATCCAGGACAGTCCTACATAATCTGGGATGTCTGGTCACTTTAGGCAAGACTTGTAGTGTATGATGGTCCAAAAGCCTAAAAGTGACACAAAATTTTGAAATTAATAGCAACTAATACAAAGTTAATAGTAAAAATTACCAAGGAACTTCCACTTGGAGATACGAAAGTATAAGATGTTCCAAATCTGTTATTTTATGAGCTGAAGATGACTTATTTAAAGTTGAAAGTGCTACTGTGAATTTGTGTTCATTTTCCACTTTAAATTAGTGCTAGTATTTTAACTTATACTTTCGTAATACAAAGTTTATGTTTGCACAAACATGGCTGGATTCAATTAGTGCAGGACCCAACTGGATATTTCTCATAAGGCTCCTCAAAATATGGCTTATACGTATAAATAAAATAAGTAACATTTATAAATAAATATGCATTTTTAATTAAGAAATGCTGATGATGATCCTTTTATTACAAAACATCGAAAAATCAGCACTATAAGCAAGTAGTTTATACAGGTTTATTTCTGTAAAATGTTTTCGGACTCATCTTAGTCCCTCATCAATACAATTGAATCTGCTATCGTTTACCTATATGATACATATCTGATATATATGTATCATATATATCTGATACATATTTACCTACAGATATGTATCATATAGGTAAACGATAGCAGATTCAATTGTACTGATGAGGGACTAAGATGAGTCCGAAAACGTTTTAGAGAGATAAACCTGTATAAACTACTTGTTTATAGTGCTGATTTTTCGATGTTTTGTAGTCTGTGAGAAGAAAACAAGTTGTATTTAGTTATTGATCCTTTTATCATTTGAACATTCCTTTAAGTCAATTTATCATTATAGATTAAGGAAAGAATTATTTTATGGATTATTTATGCACTTTTTCATATATTTCTTTTTTCATTATTTATCAATATTTCTAACTAATGTTAATACATTAATACAATATTATTTCAATATATACGGAGTTCCTGACTTACAATAGTAGACCCTCCAAGTGTCATGCGATTCGCGGGACAGTCCCGCATTTCTTGAAGAATCCCGCCGTCCCACCCATGACAGTCAAATGACACGCTTTTAGGCCGTTTGGTTTTTTTTGTTATTGGCGATAAATTTGATAAAATATTTAGTAAATATTATACTTATACAGTTTAATATTGATATCGGTAGGTAGTATATGATGAATTTATTGACTATAAAATCATAAACATAACATTTCTGCATGATATTGAAATTAGTATCAAATGTGATTCTGGAACTATAGATGTACTAAGGATGGATTTGCTATAGTTCTTACTTTCAGAACAATTGAAACCATCTGGGAATCTACAATTCAAAAATCTTAGTAAGATTGCTATATTAGTATTGACACTACCCCATTCAAATGCTGATTCAGAAATGGTTTTTTCTATCATTAAAAGGATCAAGACAGACAGCCGAAGCACAATGAACAATGAGACACTATCAAACTTAGTGTGCACAAAGATAAACAAATTTTTCTAAATAAGCATATTTTAACATGCAGATTAATGATAGTTCATTAACAAAATGTAAATCAGGTATGTGGATATATAATAAAGCACATACTAATTCAAAAGATTGAACGTACGTAGATTATACATCAAAAAATGAAAAATAAATGATCTGTCCAGCATTTTAATTCATTGTGTCCAGCAAATGAAGTGTGAGACCTTGGTGGGTCTATAAAGATAGTTAAAAATTCAATACTTTACTAGCACATAAAACAGAAAAATCTTTTATTTTCAATGTAGATCATTTTCAGTCTAACTTGAAGTCATTTTCAAATTAGGAATTTCCCATTTGAACTGTTGTGAACATATGCTTTGTGATTAATATAAAATTATCATCAGAATGTGACTCAAGTTCAAATGTAGAACAAGCAATATGTTTAAATGTCCTAGAATTTTTTCTAAATAGCTTTGTTCTTATTTTATAGATATTTTCTTGTATTTTTGTATATAGCTGATGATGGTATAGAATATTGAAAACATTCCTATTAAATAAAGTTGTTTCAAACATTTACTGCAGAAAGTACTGTATTTTAGACTTTAATTATTTAATAATTAAGGAATTTTCAGCTCATGGAATGACTTTCATACATTCAATTTATATTCTTATTTTTAAAGCCATGGAATGAATATCACTGTTTAGAAGCTTTCTGATTAATTTTTTTATTTTGTTATTTTGTTTAGAAAAGCAAAGGTAGGAAATATTTATCAACAGAAAACAAACTATAATAGCAGAACCATTTTAATTATTGTTTTTACAAAGAAAACATTTTTTAATTATAAAGTATAAAAACAACACCAGAACAAGTAGAAATAACATTTAATCAATTCCTAATTACCTAAACCTAAAGTATTTTCAGCTTTAATAAGCCATCATCAACAGAATTATGCACAAAAATATTAAAATTACAGATCTTAGAATTTTAAATGAACATTTTATAAAATTCAACATCGGTCATGCAAATATTGGCTCTAACTATAGTGACATAATATGTGCTAAATACCAAACATACATTATGATCAGTCTTAATTAGTCACAAAACATAAATAACAAAATAATAAATGATAAAATGTATAATATAACATAATAAACTATCCTACAAATTTAAAACATTTTTGGTTTAGAAAGCAGCTATCATCAGCTTTTGTTTTAGAATAAAGAACCTAATTTCCATATAAGAATGTTTTAAATACAAATCCAAAAACTGTTATATTTATTGCATTCTTAACACTGATGACCAGTTAAGTACACACTTTTGTGCACTGTTGTTGATTATTTTTTTTATGATGTTTCTTGATATCTTTGTCATTTCAAAAAAACCTAAAAAAAGGGCACAGTTGCTACTGGGCCCTTTTTTTAGGTTTTTTTTGAAAGCACAGATGACTTCACAGTAAAATTACATTAGCTGTCACTATTTCATGGTGCTATCTCACTAGTTCTACATCATTGAAGTAAAGAAGAAATGTCTAAAGCTTTAGTAATCATTGAATATTCTGTGAAGAATAGTTGAGATAGTTCTATATTGTAGATTGTGGCACAGTTGCTACTGTGCATCATATTTTTATTCATATTAACTGTGAAGTAAGTGAAGTATGTAAAGTATTCTTTAAATTAAAAGTAAAAATGCAACTCATATACATGATAAAGATTTTCTTTCTATAATTAGGTACCTTAAATAATGTTATAAGGGAATTAGATTTAAAAATAGGTTTTAAAAAATAAGATAATTTATATTTTTTGGAAAGATGTGTTGGCAATCAGGAATTATCATTAAAGAAAATGCAACCCTAGCCTTTGAGGGTTAAGATATAATCTTTTAGGATCTTATTTTTTCAAATTCTAATTTTCTTATGAGATCATATAAGAGACCAAATTACAGAAAGAACGTCCTTATTATGTAAATAAAATTTGAATTTTTAATTTACAAAATAGATTTAAACTTGCTTCACAGTTAAGCTAAATTTCTTATTTTATTCATATTAATTTTTTAATGGTACTGTATTGAAAATGAAGGATTGAAATTTGTTTTGTTATAAAAGGGACTCTATATGCTATCAATTGATGTATTATTTATTACTCTACAATTATTCGTTTTGAAAATATAAGTGTTCAAAATGTAACAAGTTTTCATTACCTCTATGCTTGTAATGTTACCCTCTATCAAGTGCAAAGAAAGAGGTACGGTAGTTCTACATCAAAACCAGTCTACTTAGCTGGTCTATAATTGAAGAAAAATTTTGGATTTATTTTTATTAAAAATAAAAGGATTTGTATCATATCATAAAATATAAATAAAATGATGATATTATATTTAATAAATAATTAATCAATTATTGATGAAATAGTAATAATCAGTATTTATGTAATATAGTAGCAGAAAAATGTGAAAAATTCTATATTTAAAAAAGATTTTATTTTAAGTATAAATAATTTTTTTACTTGAAATGTACTAAATCCTACATAATAAACAAATTAATATTCCTTAAATACAGAATAAAAGAAATTTTATCAAGATTTTACACATTTTATATAGTGAAAGCATACAATTCATTAGAAAAAAAATTATAAAAAATTAAATTTTGAATATCAGATGGTGAAACTTCCATCAAACTAAACACATATGAAATGCAATAAATAATGATACTAAATCATTTATTGCATCTTTATTTGTATTTATTCAATCACAATGAGCATTGTCAATCCAATTTCCATCAAACTATAGTAAATTAAAAATTTCCACACCATAAAAACAAATCAATTAATATAAAATCGCACATGAAATCCTGTCAATACAATTTTAAGTAGATCTGTTATGATATTTGGGGTTGGACATCTTATATAATTGCCTAATGCCATATGGCATACAGTGTTAGGCTTCTAAGTGTTAAAATTATCATAAGCAACCAAACATCATATCAAAAATGGAGCTAAAATACACAAGACATCCAAATTATTCAGTATTTAAGCAATAGAAACAATAACCAAAAATAACTAATGAGTAATGTAGATACACAATTAAAAATATTCTATATGATTTTCTCATTTCATTATCTAGAAATGCTATAAGTATTGTTCTATTGTACATTATGTTTCTATTTAAATTATGTTGTTGATTGATAAACAGGTTTGGTTTAGTGTTTCTTGCTACCCCAGGCAAAAAAATACCTGAATTTTTTTCTTGGTTTATTGGCCAAACTACTATCTTTGAAAATGTACTGCCTCAAGCATGTACTTGCTTTACTGGTGCCTAGAGCTGCTTCAACAGGATCTGCTTACAGCTGATCCTGTTGATGCACTGGTTGTTATACACTTGACATAATCCATAAATATCAATATTACATCCATAGCTATTACAGAAACCATTTACTATTTTTCTTGTAAATTTATCTTATAAGTAGGTCCTACATAAATAATAATATTTTATGCAAACTCTCAATTAATTGTAAAATCTTGAAATTAGAAATTTTGATCTATCTTGAGCATTTACAAATATAAAATTTGAATTATCTTATTCATAATTTTCAAGTTTCTTAATACTAAATACATAAGAAAAACCATGAAGCACTTTAAGCAAGAAAACAACAATTTATTATTAATAAATCAACACAGACACTAATAATATCATGCAATAATATTTTTAGCTTCTTAATGCTCTCTTCAGCTGCTTCGAACAAGATAGAATGAAAGATGCACAAGTGTGTATCTTTTCTAGCTTGTTAGAAGTGGGTGAAGAGGGCCATAGGTGACCAAAAACTCTACTACATGATATTATTAGCACCTGTATTGATTTTCTAATAATAAATTGTTTTCTTTTTTAAAGTGCTTTGTAGTATTAGATCGGTTTTTTTTTTTTTTTTTTTTTTTTTTTTTTTTTTTTTTTTTTTTTTTTTTTTTTTTTTTTTTTTTTTTTTTTTTTTGTATTTTTTCATAAGCAGCAGAATTTTAGGGTTTAAGATTATGACTGAATACAATAATGGGCTATTGAATTTAGCTATCCACAGTTTAATAGAATAAGAAATTATCATTCTGATATTTGGATTTCAATGAAAATTACTTGAAATTTTATAAATTTTGATTCACTTTTGTTTCTATTATTTCTTGACTCAGAAAAATTTTTTTATAAGTTATTTTGAGAATGGCACAAATTCTTATATCTCATATAAAAAGACGTAATTAAAGATATCAAAATTTGCTTATCTTTTATTATAAATATATTAAAATTTAAAAGTTTGGGAGCTTCCATATTAAATAGAATTAATCAAGAAAGTATATAGCATATTTGAATAACTCTAATTTACAAACTATTGAACATAAAGTAATTTAAAAAATTAGATGAGATAGCAATTCATGAAATTTATCATAATAAAATTCTAAATTTCATCATCACAGAATTGAGATTATTTAAAATATGTATGGAAATATACAGTCATAAATTTGATCAGTTCTTATTTATCATCAATCAATCTTTAATAAAACAAAATCATTTTGTAAAAAAATTCGGATACTAATTTTCACAAGACAAATATTGTATATATATTTATTATGTAAAAACATCAAGAATAATGTTAGCATTTCTATCAATTTGTAAAATTAAATTTGAACAATTATAAAATACTACCAAAATCTTAAATTTCAGTTTAGAATCTAATATTTCTGAAACTGGGATAATGTTTATTACTGTTAAGCATACCTTTTGTAAAGTGCTAGTAATAGTTCAAATTAACAGGTATTGACAATAATCAATCATATCAAATTTTTTCAAACATAAGTGCAATTGTTAAATCCATATATATTTTTTATAGCAATTGCTATAAAATAGTGAATATTGGAATTTAGAAATTTTCTAATGATAGATTTTATAGATTGCTTTCTTATTTAATTTTTCAATGTATGCCAATCTTTTATAAAGATAATATTGATATATTCAAACAATATATACCTTTTTGGTTTGTTTTTATTATTATTTCTATTATCATAATTTTCTAGAACTAATTAGCAAATAAATGTTTTTAATTCTATCTTGGAACTTCAAATATACTTTATTTTTCTTTTTTATTTTTTTTATATTTTTACTATAAACATCTTTTCTGACTTCTATATCACAAAAAAAAAAAAATGCCTTTCACTTCAGAGAGAGAAGGTCGTCCTTCTGGTGGAAAGCCTGCTCCTCCACCTAAACCTGCATCTCTATCTTCTGCTCTACTGGAAGTAAAACAGCATTCTTCTTTTTCTTCTAAAGGTAGTCAGGAATCTATCACACATTTTATTCATATGACTAATATGATATCACAAATTTAAAACACACATTTATATAATATATAATTTCATATTAGAATTATTTATTAGATCATTAATAAATAAATAAAATTTTGAATTTATTTTCAAAAATCTAAAATAATAAAAATATCATGTAAATTAATATACATTTAATCTAATTTAAATAATAAAATTAATGATATAGGAAAATTTTATTAGCAAAGTTTAACAATTTGTAAATATACTTCTTAAATAAGCAATATTTTAAGTTATATGATCAAACTATAAAGAAATCATATGATAATCATACTCACCAGCATATAGCAGACACAACTCAACACAACATGCAACTACAGCCAAACCAAATCTCCATAAAGTATAAATAAAGCAATACAAGGTCTGACAATTTAAATGAAGAAAGAAACAGGGAATGGAATTGTGCTTATACAACAAGCTACATTGTGGATCTGTCGGCTAGAGTCCGATCTAAAGGTATTATTGTCTATCTAAATTAATATAACTGTCTGAAGAATCAATCTGCTCGTTGGCCTCGGTGGTCTAGCGGTTAGGACGTTGGGACGTTAGCCCAAAGGTCCCCGGTTCGATCCCGGGCCGAGGCAGATTTTTTCTTCAGATAAATTAATTAAAAATTCGAGTTCAATTATTAATTAATAGATGGCGCCACTCATAGATTTAGTAAAATTAATTATTATTATAATTACGAGATGGCGCTAACTTTAGTTCAAATTATTTCCAATCATTAAATTATTCCGTTGTAATTCAAGGGCTAGATTTTGGCTAGTATATTTGGATTTAAGCTACATTGTTTACAGATATTAGAAATGATAAAGAACATTTACCTCCTGATAACAACTTAGGAATTTATGTAGTCCCAAGAAAAACAAGAATGCAAGATGCACGAGAGAAGTGGGCAAGGAAGGTTATAGAAAGCTGAAAATATTTCTGCACATTATTAGTAGTATATGTACTAAATAACTAATAATAAATTGTGTATTTTTGCTACTTAAAGTGCTTGTGGATTTCTTGTTTTTCTTATAAGCAGCAAAACTTGATAGTTTATGATTTTATGGTCCCTGCTGTAAATAAAATTACTGGCCATCTTGAGGAATATGTTAGAAGTATCACAGGATCCTTAAAACATGCCTGGAAGAGCACAAAAGAGATAAAAGAACAGTTAACTAGAACATACTAGCAAAATGGGCTTATTAAATGGACCTGGATATTCTCTGAGATAAAGCAAAGGTTGTCAAATATATAACAGACCCAAGAGAGATTGCTATGGCAGAAGCATTAATTATATGCCAAAGAAGAAAAAATACATAGATAATGAATAAGAATTCACTTATATCCATATTACTCTCATGGCAATGGTGTATAAGTAATAAACTTTAAAGTATTGCTAAGCTAACATCTAACCATTATCTATAATGTTTGTGATCTTACTACTGTCTGCTAGAAGCAATATTATATAGTTTAGTTTTTATGTTATTATATTAATCATTTACTGTTATAACGTTGTTTTTTAAACTGTTTTGTATCTTCTTTCTGCCTAAATCCTACTTGTGCCTGTGAGCACTATTTGGCTAGTTGTTAAGAAATGTCTCATTTTGAATTTATGTTCTTAGAATTCAATTTTCTTAAGTTTGTTTGTTGTATAAATTAGACTGAAGATAGTCTTTTGAGGTCAAAAATGCTTTCAAAACTAATTTATGCTTGTATTTTTATTATAAATAAAAACCTTTCCTATTAGAAGAAATGTCTCATTTTGAATTTATGTTCTTAGAATTCAATTTTCTTCTTAAGTTTGTTTGTTGTATAAATTAGACTGAAGAGTCTTTTGAGGTCAAAAATGCTTTCAAAACTAATTTATGCTTATATTTTTATTATAAATAAAAACCTTTCCTATTAAAAAGTGTTAAAGAACTAAACATTTTTGGATAAAGAATTTAGATGAAGTTTCCTAATTTTAAACTTTACTTAATAACACATTATACTTCAAAATGGACTAATTACTGATCAATGTAACAATGGCAATAATTAATTGCTTGCAGTTTAGTTTTGTTTCATGATATATGGGTTGCCTGCCCAAGTTTCATCAAATGCTATATTAAAAATATTTTAAAAATCAAACAAGATTAGCAAATAATAAACAACAATAACAAAATAACACAAAAACATTTTGTGAAAGAATATTTGATAAAACCAAGCAAGCAACAATTAACAATAACATTAATTTAGATATCAGCTTAATGGCATGAAGTAAAATATTAACTAATTATCTGAATCCAGTTTCAATTTTATGATTTTTTTCAGGAGTCCAAGTATGGCCCATAGAACAACATTTTTCATCTGATGGCCAGTTGTATCATGGCTGCTAGCAATTTGTGATACATATTGGAATGCCTCATCACTTAATAACTTTGGTTGAAAAATAAAAACAACAAAGACAGAAAGACAAAAAAAATTCTGTCAAGGTATGTAAATATAAAAAGTGAATTTGCAAAACAATGAAAAAAGCGTTTAATTTATGTAAAAATAATATTTAAACAGCATAACACTACACGAATGCCTCATCACTTAATAACTTTGGTTGAAAAATAAAAACAACAAAGACAGAAAGACACAAAAAATTCTGTCAAGGTATGTAAATATAAAAAGTGAATTCGCAAAACAATGAAAAAAGGGCTTAATTTATGTAAAAATAATATTTAAACAGCATAACAATACACATATTTATGAAATATGTCAAAAATATAATAAAATTATAAACTAACTTTTCAAAAACTGCTTAATCATATCAAAGCTTAGTTCAAAGGATTAAAGCACTACATGCAGTCATAAGCTATCAAAACACTTTTTAATATTAATCACAATAGTAAAAACGTTTTCGGTATCATGGGTATTACCCTCCTTAGTTACATGGAATACTTTATAGAACATAAATCGAACAAATTTATGTTCTATAAAGTATTCCATGCAACTGAGGAGGGTATCTATGATACCGAAAACGTTTTTACTATTGTGATTAATATTAAAAAGTGTTTTGATAGCTTATGACTGCATGTAGTGCTTTAATCCTTTGAACTAAGCTTTGATATGATTAAGCAGTTTTTGAAAAATTAGTTTATAATTTTATTATATTTTTGACATATTTCATAAAAAAAGTTTTTCCAAAGAGGACAGAAACCAGAGCAAAAGGGGATCACGGGGATCCTTTGAACTAAGCTTTGATATGATTAAGCAGTTTTTGAAAAGTTAGTTTATAATTTTATTATATTTTTGACATATTTCATAAAAAAGTTTTTCCAAAGACAGAAACCAGAGCAAAAGGGGATCATGGGAAGTTTGCAGCATTTATACAAGAAACAAACTTAAGAAGAAAATTGAATTCTAAGAACATAAATTCAAAATGAGACATTTTTTAACAACTAGCCAAATAGTGCTCATAGGCACAAGTAGGATTTAGGCAGAAAGAAGATACAAAACAGTTAAAAAAAAAAAAACAACATTATAACAGTAAATGATTAAGATAACAACATAAAACTAAACTATATAATATTGCTTCTAGCAGATAATAGTAAGATCACAAACATTGATAATGGTTAGATGTTAGCTTAGCAGTACTTTAAAGTTTATTGCAGTTTAGGATATCAGACTCGAACTAGAAAATTATATACAAACTCAAAATATATTAAAAGCAAAAGTAATTGTTACATTTATAGTATCTAATTAAAAAAAGAATAACTAAATTCTTTTCCAAGAAGATTTTAAAGATTAAAACAGGAAAATTAAAATGCTATGAAAGTTTCAAAGTAAAAAAACAGCAGTTAAATGAGCTTCAGAGTAAATGCACAGTTACAAAGATGATAAATTAGTTGTTGTTCTGCCATCAAAAGATATAAATGAGTTGCAAATAGATGCACTTGTCTATGTCCTATATTAGAATGATTTCCTTTCTCCTGTTTCTACAGTACATTGATTCCAAATGCTAAACAATTGACTCCATAATTTGGACATTTGCTATTTCAAATCCTGGTTTAATCTTTTACAGATCATTTCATAACTGATGTCATAATTATAACTTTTTCTTAATAAACAGCTTCAAATCATAATAAACAATGAAAATAATGAGCAAGAGTGTGAAATCTCTCTGTTTTGGCAAGCAGGAGAAAAATTTTTCATTAATTACTGTAATTTAAAAAAGATTTAAGGATAAAGAATGAACTTATATGTTAAAATCCTTAAGCTCTTTAGAATTAGCTGACTCAAGGCAGACTTTAATAATACATATAAATAAAATTAGAAATAGACTTTTCCAAGAAGATTTTAAAGATTAAAACAGGAAAATTAAAATGCTATGAAAGTTTCAAAATAAAAAAACAGCATTTAAATGAACTTCAGAGTAAATGCACAGTTACAAAGATGATAAATTAGTTGTTGTTCTGCCATCAAAAGATATAAATGAGTTGCAAATAGATGCACTTGTCTATGTCCTATATTAGAATGATTTCCTTTCTCCTGTTTCTACAGTACATTGATTCCAAATGCTAAACAATTGACTCCATAATTTGGACATTTGCTATTTCAAATCCTGGCTTAATCTTTTACAGATCATTTCATAACTGATGTCATAATTATAACTTTTTCTTAATAAACAGCTTCAAATCATAATAAACAATGAAAATAATGAGCAAGAGTGTGAAATCTCTCTGTTTTGGCAAGCAGGAGAAAAATTTTTCATTAATTACTGTAATTTAAAAAAGATTTAAGGATAAAGAATGAACTTATATGTTAAAATCCTTAAGCTCTTTAGAATTAGCTGACTCAAGGCAGACTTTAATAATACATATAAATAAAATTAGAAGTAGATATAATATACAGATAAAAACTTCATATACACTCAGCCCTCGATTTACACGGTAGATACGTTCCTGGAAAAATCGTGCAAACCAAAACCGTATAAAACGAGATGCAGAATTCATACAAAATAGAAGGATATGTTCAATTAAACTGTAAACCATGTAAATTGATCTAAAGAATATAATGAAAAGTCGAGGATATGTCCTTCATAACCGTGTAAAATGAGATAAGGATTAAAGGAAAAAAAGGGGATTGGTTCATTAATTTTTAGAGACAATTTAATGCTTATACTTTTTCAATTCATTTTTGAAAATGAAAGCATAAACATTAATTAACATCAAATATGGTACAAAAAAAATTAACAATATTCTGTACAAATAAAAACAATAAAAGCATTCAAACATAAATAGGCGAGTGCAAGCATGAGTTGAGTTTAGTTGAACTGCGAAACTTGGACAATAAAAATTAATAGTGAGTGATAAATTGTGAAAGCAAAAGTGGACTAAGAAGAACTGTGAGTTATTCTGAATTAAAGACATA
>AYEL01073983.1:0-32624 GCA_000484575.1 Olivierus martensii | reverse complement strand
ACTCATAATTACCAATATTCAAAATTTAAAAAATGATATTAGAGCGTGTTATCTATTTACTGAATTCGTAATTAGAAAGTCTGCCTAGCTTGAAATAGTGAGCAGCGATTAGTCTTTTCAGTTCAGAGCACTGTAATCGACCCATCTCATTCGTATACCTCATCCCTATTATTAGTCAGAACGGACGCATCCATTTTTAGCTTCCACTATGCACGTTCGAACTGACAGACTTTATAACAGATCAACTTCCGGTAAGCTCAGCCCCTGCGAAGCAGGTGACAAACTTTTTGGAATGAACTGTACATAATCTCATTTTTATTATAACTTTTAACATGAGCTCATAAAATTTACTATTTTCATAAATAATAAAAAATGGAAAAACACTAACAAAATTAAAAATTTTTATAAAGTGTACAGATAGGCCTCAATTAGTGCGAGTTTGAATAATGTGATATTCAATTAGTGCGACTTATAAAAATGAAACCGTTTTTCACTTAGTGCGACCATTAACATTAATTGAATATTAACTTGCATTAATATTCAATTAATGCGAGTTGTAAGCATAGATCAGTCTCACTAACAAATATCTGTCCCCTTTTATGATGTCAATTAACAAATTAATGTTAATTTTCGGTTAGTAAAACCAGACAAGGAGCAGTCCAAGAACAATCACTTGGTTTTGAAGGGGTGAAACAGCAGAAAGATGAACTTTTTGCTGTTAGCTATTCAACATTACTATTATTTAGCTTTGTTATCATATACATACAGTAGAGTACAGAATTTTCTCTTTTAAAAAGTATCGAAATGGATAAAAGGAAGAACACTTTTGATGATAAAACAGGAAACAAAAAAAGTAGAGGTTAGTGATTACGCTACAGCTTTTAATGGATGTGATTGAGCGACATAAAAGCGGCACTCAACTTCCGTTTTCGATTCGTTATTTTAGTTTCGATTTGGCGGTTGGTTTGATGATGGTATGAGATACAATTCCTGGTAAGTTATTAATTTAGATGATGAGCAAAGATGTAAAATATGAAAATAAAATTTCTTAACAGTTAGTATTGTGGTTATTCATTGTGAGGTTGGTTAATGGCCAGAATCTCACAAAGCAAGAACCAATTACCATATTTTACATATAGTTAATACTTCAAATAGTGTGAGAAATTCATGGGACCCATTATTCGCACTAATCGAAGCCTACCCTGTATTTAGAATAATATCAGGAACATGATGATGACTTCAGATTTATCGACCAAATGTCTTAATTAATCTGTTTATGCACAAAAAAGTGGATAAATTATTGAAAATGTGCTATTTATACTTTAATATGTAATGGTGGAAGGATACGCTATTTTGTGCTACGCTACCAGATGACGTCATTTCATGATGTCACTATCATCTCAAAGTGGAACAAACTATAAACTGGGATTATATACAGTTTTTTAATGAAAATAAAGTGGTATCTATGTTGAAAACAATAATAATAAATAAAGCATATTTGCAATTATGATATCCTGATTGCTATATCTAATGTGAGGAAACAAATACAGTCGATTCTGGTTAACTGAGACACATTGGGACTGATGATTTTATGATTTTGTTTTAAAAAAGAATTTAAAATATAATAGTAAATGAAAATTATAGACTTTTATCTAAGTAAATGTTACTTAGATAAAATTTATATATTATAAATTAAATAAACACACACACATACATATATATACATATATGTATATTTTTATTAATTTATGATCTAAAAATAATATTTTATATGGATTTTCGGATTAACTGGCCATTCATTTATCCAACTTGAAGTCTAGTGCCATACAGGTCAGTTAACAGGATTAACAGGTAACTGTATTTAGAATTTAGATAGATTACAACAGTCCACAGACATACATAAAAACTGCATCCAGGAATTTGATTGTAATATCCTCTGATGGAGAAATCAAAATATTTTTCTGTATAATTTTTATTTAATGGAATTGATAGATCATTAGGGTAACAGAAAATTCTTTCCTCATCTGCTGTAATTATAGACTGTTCAAATATTCATTTGTTTTATGATATACTGATAAATCTATATCAGAATAACCATGTTTATGGTAGCTTAATGAAAAATCTGATAATAGAAAGAATATTTTATTTTTGTGTTAACCTTGAGGAAAGGTTACTGATGTAATAATGAACTTGGAAAATTGCCAAAACATTCTAGATACATAAAATACATGCATTTGTTTTTGGAAAATGAATTTTGGTGGAATAGAGAATTTATTTTTAGAAAAATAACATCATTTTTCTTTCTATAATTATATTATTTGTTAATTTAAAATAATTTTTGAACAATTCACATAGATTTTCTTAAATTTGATGATGATATTCTGCTACTAAAAGTACCTTTGAAATGAATCATTTTATCCTGTAGCCTCAACAATGGTAAATGTTTAAACATCTGATATAATCTCTCAATAAGATATATCAAATAAAATCTCTTAATATATCTTGAACTATTCATTGCATTTTTACAAAATTTATTCGCTTTAATTATAATAAAAAATATGCAGTCGATTCTGCTTAATTGGGACATATTGGTACTAAAACTTTAGGATCAACTGCTTAAACTTTAAATACTTAAGCATGATGGAAAGGATCCAGAAGTTGAAGAAGCATTAGATCAACGGTTTTCTATAGTTAGTGAGCGAGGCATGAATATCAGCAGCCCAGGAGATCGCTAAAAATAATAATTAGGTACCTATTTTAATAAAGCATTAAAATAGGTACCTAATTACATTAGGATACCTATTTTAATAAATCATTAAAATAGGTACCTAATTATTAGAGGTACCTATTTTAATAAAGCATTAAAATAGATACCTAATTATTATTTTTTTTGATATAAAAGCATTAAAATAGGTACCTAATTATTATTTTTTTACCTACTTATTTTTTTACTTACATATTACATATTTTACTTTGGAATTTATTATTAGTTTTTTTAATTGGGATAGCTGCTTAATTGGGCCAAAATGGCATAGTCCCAACACACTAGCACTTTTTGCAGTAAAGAAAATATTTATTAACACAAAACTACTAACATTTTCGGTTTTTACACTCTCATCAGGCACATTCCATTCTCAACGGATTCGAATCAGAAGGATTACATAAGTTGCTATGGCAACCAATATTCTTAGAACGCAGACGTTTAAACATATAACATTTGAAATAACAGTAATAAATTAATAAAATAACACTTAAAACAAAATTATAAATCATAATTAATTCATAATAAATTAAAACTAGATTACATAAAATATATCAGAACATTAATATTAATTTAATTAATTTTAGAGTTCATAGAGTGGTGCTCCATTCATCTTTAAACTACCTTTAAAACCGTTCGCTTTTAATTTGTTGCTCTTTCTCTAAGGCATACTTCCATGCTTGGGGGTTCCCAAGCTAATCTGTTATTGATTACATTTTCAGAATTTCATGTCCTTAGTATTTCAAGGGACTCCGTAATCACTGGTTGTGTATGCAGCAGAATTAGTTTTATCACCCTTGTTTGGTCCCATTATATGTCTATGTTCTTACTAAAGGCTTCCAGAGCAAGAGAGGTGGAGGTCTTAGCTTGGGCAATGTCTTTTTTATGCTCTTCTACCTTCTTTGCTAGTATCCTAGTAGTCACTCCCACATATGCAGCTTCTTCATTTGATTGTATGTCTCTAATGGATATTCTATATACACCTTTGTGTTCAAACTCCTTAAGTGGGTCTTTTTCATTTTGAAGTATATTAAATAAAGTTGGGGCCCTTTTTGGTCCTATTCGTTTATTCTTCTTCTTTGCTATCTTCTTCATTACTCCTAAGTATTTTAGGTTTGTAATTTTACTGGTATAAAATCATTTTTGTTGTTTCCAGAATCTTCTGTTCTATGGCTGTTATTAAACATTTTCACCTCTTTCATAATTTGCATTAGAAATGCTTTGTGGTACCTATGCTGTAATCCGATCCTCTATAAGTAATTTAACTCCTTATTTAAGTCTTCATTTTCACTACAACAAGACAGAGCTCATCTGTACAAACTTCTAAAAGCCACTTTCTTATAGTTAACTGGATCATTCGACCAGTTTGGAATCAGGACCAGTTGATAGGTTGGCTTTCTGTATACACTTTTTTGATTTTCTCTCCATTTACCTGCAATTGTAGGTCTAAATAATGTATTTCTGAATTACTTACCTGATCTTTCTTCAGTTTGATGCCAAATTGTTTAAAGGTGAATTCTTTGGCAAATTGATCTACTTTATCTTGGTTTCTCCAGATTATAAGCACATAGTAAACATATCTTACGTAGAACTTTATTAATGGCTGGAACTGTGGAAGCTTTTCATTTTCTACTGCTCTTAGCACAATTTCGGCTAGGATCTGGCTATTGGGCTCCCTATTGGTATACCCACTACCTACTTATAAATTTTCTCCCTAAAGGTGAAATAGGAATTGTAACAGATTATGTGTGCTACCACTCTCAACAGTTGCAGGCTATTCTGCTCTTGTGGGACATATTCAAGAAGAAACCTATAAAAATGCAGGCATACAGATTCAAGATTAAGTGATGAGTAGAGGGCCTCGTAGTCATACGTAGCGAATACGTCCTCATTAGTTGTTTGTATGTCTTTAAGTCTACCTAGTACTGAAGTTGTGACCATTGTCGAATTCTCTGTCTCCCCTAAGATTTTATTACACCGCGTAGCTATTGTTTTTTGAGAGGGTATGTCGGTGCCAGCCTTTTTTCTACAATTGGTCTTGACTCTGTAGGCATTTTATGCGTCTTAATAAATGCAAAGAGCCTTGGACATGCCGGTGCTTCTTGCTTGTGGACGGTCCAGATTTGCGGGAAGTGCAGACTTTTGACCAATCTCTCAATTTTAGCAGCCAGTTTTCCAGTTGGATCGTTTTGTAATTCCATTGCGTTAGTATTCTCTATGTACTTGTGTATAAGAATTCATCATACTTCTCCTTATCCATTAGGATGATTTTCTTTGTTTTATCTTCCTTTGTCAACATGTAATTTTTCTCTTCTAGCCATTTTAGTGTTCTCCTGACATCCATCTACTAGGATACTAGCGATTATGTTCTATTTTTGTACAATATAATTATATTTATTCAAACATATGGCTACTTCAATATAAATTATATATAGATTGAAACAGTTACATGCTTGAACAAATGTTATTACATAAATAACAATTATTGCTTTTATTATTCATGTTATTGTTTCATAATATTATAATTCAATATATTAAAAAGAATACAGTATTGTAACTCTATTTTTATCGTATCTTTATATAAGTGTAAACGTATGTTAATCAATTTTAATCAATATCTAAAACATCTTATTAGCAATTTCAAGTACTTTCTGTATTTACATGTATATTGAATTAATTAAAATTTCAATCATTTAAAAGTAATAAACAGCAATTATAAATCTCATATATGTCTATATTTTATGAATATTGTCTTTAAATAATAAATATGCACCAATATGAATAATTCTAACAACAACTCCAAAATAATAACTCAAAAAATAATGAATTTTTGCGTCCAATCTATCTGTTAATGTTACGCTATGGATAATAATAACTTGGTAAATCCAGTCATGTTCAGATACACCAATAATAGACTAATGATAACAGATAATATCTTATTAAGTCACTGATTATAGCAAAAACTCGGTAATCTCATAAATCCTTTCATAAATAATGACTAGCAATTTTACCTTCAACGTAAATCTTGGCAGAATGTAAATAATTTTTACATATAGAATAAAACAAGTAAAGTTATCAATAATAATATTAAAGCTATTATAATTATTCGAGATTAGGAATGTTTCCTTTAAAAATTTATCGCATTTCATTTTTTCATTTTCCACAAACATGCATCAATTTTCCTTTCAAAAATAACAAATCTTTGATATTAAAACGTTAGAGATTTTTTCTTCTTTTGATTACATATGTCTGTCTATTTTCAGAAATGAGGTTAGAAGATTTACAGAACCATTTCATTTGATCCTGGTTTTCATCTTATGCTGTTAACGTGAGAAATAATATTTTTTTTTTGTCGTCTTAACTATCGACATTGAAATTAAAATTATTTTTTGAATAAGAATACCGGTTGAAAAGCTATCTAAATCTGTTTATTCGTAAAATTTAATATTTCATTTTTAAGTATTCAAAACTTTCTTTGATATCATTATATTCAACAATCTGTATACAATGGATGAAATCAATAAGAAAAGTAATATTTCAATACTTCTATGAATGTATTTAGAAGATCTAACTATCAAGAAAAAATGAATTTGTTTGTTATTTTGAAAGCACAGAAAGTCTATATCAAGTTTCATACCTGTAATGTTTATCATAAAGTTTATTTTTTGTCTGGAATTGTTTCGAAAAAGAAAGAAAATATATATATATTTCATAATTCCTTGTAAGCTTTCAGTCTTTTAGTCGACTAGCAATAAATTTCCTTACCATTGTTTGATAGTTTTAATATCTAGTTCTTTTTTTTCAGTTCTCGAGCGAAATAAATTCCAACAAACTTCTTACTTTTTAATGCTGTTTGTTTCTTTATTAAAAGACGAATAATTTTCATATTCATAAATATCTTTTTCATATGTAAAAACTTTATTCTTCTTCTTCTTCTTTAGTAATTTCTATATTCTTTAACATTTCATCAGAATTTATTATAACGGAGATATAAAAGTTTAGTGGAGTCTACATAATTTACATTTATCGAGAGAGTTGCTGATACGTTAGAAATTATCACGAAAGAGGGTGAGAGGGTGAAGAGAGAGAAAGACAGGAAGATGAACGGTATCAACTTTACCAAGAACAGTCTTAATTACACGGAAACCCAACCACTGACAAAACTCTTTAGTTGAAAAGTGCGGATATTGGGCAGAAGGCCAACACGCCTTCCAATTGGATATTGTTCTCTCTCTTTCTCTCTAACAAAATGGATTTTGTTTATGTAAAGACAATATATTCATTCGTAAATTTTGTAAACTTTCAGAAAAATTTTATTGTTAAATTGAAATCAGGTCTGGGTATATACTACATCAAATTATAAGCTAAATCGATAAATTTATATTCTATTTTTCTTAAAATATTAACTCGAACACAATTGCTGTCGAACAATAATTAAACTTGTAGAAAATAGTTAAATACTGTGATATATACAACAAATTAAATAAACATATGTACAGTAAAATATATATTTAATATAATATAATTAAGCAATTTATTTTTAAATAAGTAAAATTATATGCTAATAAAAATTTTATAAAATAATTATCGACATTTAACTGTTGTAAAAACTCATCCAAGTAATATAAAATAGTAAAAATGTAGAAAAATGAATGTATATGATTTTTTGGATGTTTACGTTCTGAAATGTAATCCTTAAATTAAATACAAACTACACTAAAAAGACTTTTAAATTAATAAACAATTAGATTAATTAATAAAAACCAAAAGGAGAATATGGCGTGCTTAGAACGTAAATGGTTAAATTGAGACCAGTTAAAGTATTTTTGCTTTAGAATTAAAAATATATTCACCAGATCGATTTCACATTAAGACGAGGAATCTCTTCTGTATAAATGCGTAAATTTCGTCTTATAAGAGAATTAAAAAGAATACTGTAAACTGACTGAAGTGCAAATTGCTAGTTTGAATACAAAACGGTCATCGTAAATTTTTTTAATCAATTTTTCTCCGAAACACAATTTAAACGCTTTAATAGGCACTTTGAACTATTTAAAAAAAAAAAAAAAAAAAACTATGACAATTTCTGTTTGAAGATCCTAAAACGTGGTTTAGCACACAAATTACTATTATTGTCAGACAAAAGCAACTTTTAGAATCTGGAAATCCTTTCCGTGTTTAGCACTCTTAATTCTACCATGGAATTCCAAAAGTGATCACAATGTGCCGACTGCAGATTGAATGATGAAAATAAGCATTTCGACTTCTTCGTTGCATTTGCTTTTTATCTTGAATTTGCAAATTCCTTTATCATCATTTACTTATGAAAGTACTTTGAATAAAGAAACGGTTTTCATGCTTTCATCTATACAGTGCATTAACCTTAGTGTTAAATGCATTTTAGATATACGACAAATGTCAACTGAAGTATAAGCCTAACTGCTGACACTTAATGGGAGAGAAAAGTTCTTTCTGTTTGATTCTTTTCGTAGTCGTTCTTTCTTACAAGATTCTTTTATCTTTTCTTTTCGGTAAGTTATCGAAAAAAGTACGAACAAATGTTGAAAAGAGGGGGAAAAAACACAAAAGTAGATATAAATACACATTGAAAAATAAGATAAATGGAACACTTATAAAGTTTTTAAAATATTTTATTTATTATTAGTGAATAATAGTGAATATTAGTCAACATTTTAATTATTTTTAATTAGATTGCTTGATTTTTTATTATTTAAAAATCGTAAAAAATTTATATTTTTCGGTATTTATCACTTACAAGTTAGATATTTTAAATAATAATTTAAAATTATTATTATTATTTTAAAGAGCTAAAATTTCTAAGAGCCAAATTTTTTTTTATATTTTCACAAGCAATAAATTTTTAATTGAAAAACATGATCTCCCATATTTGATATTTATGCTTCATGATTAGAACTTGTAAATAAATAACCATACGGACTTTAAGAATTCAATTTATTGTTGTTATCTTAGAAAATATCAGTATAAGAAGCTCAATTGGCCGAACTAATAGCATACTAAAACTTATATACTTTGCTCATAAATTTCTGAAGCAAGAAGGAATAACAAATTTTTTATCTCTAAATATATTTTCACTCGATCAGACGCGTATTGATCAATATTTTAACGGAATTTTTATATAAAAATAATCTTCCTCGATGTATAGAAACCTTCGAAATTTTCTTTTTATATAATCTACCCGATTTAAATTCCACGAATGAGTTTACGTTTGACAAATGCAAAATATTCGGAATGTAAATATCCCTTTTTTATTATAATTTCAGTAAAAACTTCAAATGAATTTTAAAATTTCGTGTTTGTTTACTTTTATAATTAGAATATGATTATTTTTATTTTTAAATAGAATATTAATCGTAATTAATTAAAAGTAATAATTGTAACATGCGGTATTGCACTTTCAATGATATCTATACAGTAAGACCCCGCTTAACGCTGTTTCGATATAACACGGTTTTTTTTCAAATTCTGTATTTTTATTGATTCACTTTGGCGTGGTTTTTCAAACTGTTATTCTTACATAAATCCAAAATCGCAAGAATTTGTTGCACTGATATTCCTATGCCATCTGACAGTGCATTTGATATCAGTGCAGTGCAGTACATACGAAAGTCTGCTGACAGGGTGCAGTACATATGAAAGTCTGCTGCGGTCAGAGTTCATATTTATGATTGGTCTGCAGTATATACGAAAGTCTGCTGCGGTCACAGTTCATATTTATGATCTTCATCAACTTATTTCAATACATATGAAAGTCTGCGGTCAGAGTTCATATTTATGATCGGTCATCAATGTTATTTTACACTAGCGGTGAGTTCATATTTATGATCTGTCATCAATGTTATTTTACAGTAATAAAAATAACCAGAGTTCATATTTATGATCGGTCATCAATGTTATTTTACAGTAATAAAAATAACATTTATTCCATTTTAATTTTAACCTTAATGCTGCCACTTTAAACTATAGTTCCTTGAAGTTAGAGCATTTTTCTTTCATCAATATTTTTTCATTATTTATAGTTTACTGCAATCTGATTACTGCTTTTTGTTCTTAAAACTTTTTATTTTCTAATTTTAAGAATTTTTCATGAATAATTTATGAATAGAAATAAATATTAACAATAAAAAATACCTATAATTAATATAATGCAATAGTAATAATACATGTTGCAAATAAAATAAAAAATGCTATATATATATTTTATTCACTGTCCTGTTTCACCTATCCTTATTATTTACGTGTTAAAATGATCTCGTTTAACGCTGTTTCATTTAGCGCTTTGTTTCCTTGGAATGTATCCCCCGCGTTAAACGGGGTCTTACTGTATTTATAAACATTACAAAATGATATTATCGAACGGATTTCTTATACAATTTTTGATATAATGAAATGGTGTGCCGTTGCGGCTATCAAATCAATTGATATTAAACATAAAAATATTCGGATAATATTTTGGATAATAGATAAGATTACCTTACCAAGAAACCGAGATAAATTATAGGCATTATCTCAAGTAATTAGTGTATATTTGTTAAGCATCCATTTTACTCCTCATTTAATTATGTTATGTTAACGTGTGAGAAATCGAATAGGTTCAAAACTCTTATTTATTATAAATGTATTTACATAAAAGTAACTGTTGCTTAATAAAATAAAGGGTAAACGAAACATGCCGCTGGCAAAAATAATTGATTTAAAGAATAAACAGTAACTTATTTTTTCAGATCCATTACTTATAAACATTTCAAAAGAAATTTATGCATTATGCATGCTTGAATTAAAATAATAGTACTCTTATATTCTAATAATAAATATGTTACTTTTAACAAATCCTATTTTTGATATCATTAATATTAATATATTTGTTAAAGTTCAATGGTTAACAAATACTGTACATTTCTTTCTAGTATTTATTATTTTATATCTATCTCTCCTTTCCTGAGTTCTTAAAATACTGCATTTTTTAATGAAACTAGCTCTCTAGTAATAATATAACTTACTAGTTAGTTTCATTGGTATGAATAAACTATAAGTTTATGTAATTTAATTTTATTTTTAAACCCTTATAACTACTGATGTTTTATGAATTATGAATTAAGTTTCTTGTTAATAATAAATTAAGATTTATAAAAATCTATATAATCACACAAATGCAATTTTTGTAAATAACTATATTTTAAAATATTTTAACGAAATACAGTATTCGAAAATTTAAATTTAATAACGACAAAATAATTTTAATTGTTAATTACAAATGCATTCCCAGTAACTTTTATGACAGTTTAAACCATTTTAACTGTAAAATAAAACAATTATTAACTATTAACTTAATATAATTTTAATTTTAACATAAAATATATATTTTTACTATTAAATAACTCTGCAATTAATGTTTATACAAGCCTAAGGGATACACAAATGAAAATCGATAATTTTGATAATTAAAAGAAGGAAAAAAGAAATCATATTTTTATAATTATGAATAAATATAATTTTATATTTCACGAAAAATGAAAAAAATTAATTAAAACTCAGATTTTTGTTAAAAATAAAGCATGTATTATCTATTAAATAACATTAGTTGAAAAAATGTTTTATTGATATTTCAGTATACATAAACCCCCTACTGTAAATATTGTCTAGACTATATTAAGCATATATATATATATACTACAAATGTTCAGTTTTCTACCTTTAAATATTCATCTTGTTTCTGGAAAACAATTCGAGCAACTACTCATAATCTCTTTACATTTACAATGTTCGTTTAATCCAGAAGAAAGTAGAGAAAACTTGAATATTTTTTATTATTTTTTATCTGCGTCAGTTGCTTTCATATCTTCATAAAAGATGGCCTTGGCTACACGTATTAGAATGAAGTTATAAAAAAAGAGCAATTCTCTTTTTCTCCTTCAAATCCTCCTCGATATATACAGAAAACAGATATTTCCTCTGTAAGATGCTTCTCCAGTTTAGATAAGGTTCCGCTGGAAACCTCGCGGGAATTTTGAGAGATACACCGATTTCCCATTGGCCAATCTCTGTAGAAACAGGTAGAGTGCCGTTTGGTAAGTTGAAGCCGATTTTCCTCCTATATCCCGTTTGTACTATCGTCTCACTAATATTGTGATTTAATTATGTTAAGTGAATACAATTCGTTACTGACGTCCTTCTTTAAAAACATCTGCAATTCTTTTAATTATTTGTTTTCTTAATTAATTCCTTACTCGTTTATTCGTTATAAATGTAAAACAGACTTTAACATTCTACTCTGTGTTATTAAACAACTAAATTTTTAAAATGTTGATGCATGAAAAAAAAATTCTTTCCACGATATGATATTAATGAATGTAATTAAGGCAAAGACTTCACAAGGCAGGTAAAATGTTTACAACAAAAATATTATTTCTTTGCGTAGGCCTTTGGAAGTGAATCAATAATCACTGAATCCAACTGGCTAAAAATAAAAATAAACGTTTCATATATTAACAAGCATCCAATCAAGCATGTGTACAGAAAAAGTAAGCTTGATTATCATTAAAAAAAAAAATATAAGAAATTTCCACGTGTCCATAACTTACGCAAAATTATATATTCTCAATTTTAACTTGAAGGATGATTACTCTATTTAAGTCAAGAAGTATCTTCTCGTATTACGAAATGATAAATGACATGTTATAACTTTTAAACTACATCTGAGATAGTCGAAACAAATTAAGTTAACTTCTGCTTATTAAGTATATTTAATTACTATTCTAACATTAGAATCAATGCTTGATATATTAGAGAAATGCCGCTTTTCATGTTATTTTATATGATTATTGAAAATCTATCAACATATTGTTATGATGGATTTAAACTTATTACGTGATATTTATTTAATAAAAACACAGTTATCATAATAATAATTTTATAAATATTAACATTATTTTAAAATATAGAAAAAAAATTCTAACGAATAAAAAAAAATTGCGAATTTTAACTTTTAAATATCTACTAAATTTCATTTAATAATAAAAAATAATAGTTTTATTTTACGTGGGTTTGGAAAAAAGTGTTTAAACAGTATCGTTGGCTGTTTTAATAAATTAAATTTAACGAATTTTTATCGAGAAAATTTCATTGTTTTTTGTGTTATGTTTTTTAATTCGGAAAACAGTTTTTATAAATTATGAGAAGTTATATATATATATTTTTAAAAATTAATTTAACAAACGATAGTTTAAAAATGTCAATATGAAAATATGTATTTTCATTACAAACATCACAATGCCTAATTATTAAAAAATAACTTATTCGGTTTTTCTTTGTTCAATCGCTTTAATAATGATCAGAATTCATAAGTTCGTTATGAATAAATTTGACGGATCAGTTATTACAATTTAGCATTGTATTAAAAGAAAGTTTTTCCCCCTATCTGATTTATTAAATTTTCTAACCAGTAATTAAATTTACGTATACTAAAAACAAGATATTAACTCGAATAAACAAAATAATCTGATATATAAAACAAAGTTAAACTTTACTACTTGATTTGATTTTAGGACCTATACGTATTAAAAAAATTTGTTTTGCTGAACTCGATTAACACAACACGTATAGAGAGAGAGATATTTCCAGTTAGATTATTAAAACGTTTCTTCTAAATTAATAAATGTTCAGTAGTAAAATTTAAACTTTCCTTCGTTAAAATTTAATTATAGAAAATAAAAGGAATAGATTAATTTTATATGTAAACATAATTATTTTATATATATATAATTATATAACTTACCTCTAGCATATGCAGTTACAAGAAAATACAAACATGTCCTGAACAGCACAACCTTACCCATTTTGAAATCGGTGCTTTAGTAAAATTAGCCACACAATCACAATACACTTCATAAGCCAATAATGAAACTTGAAAGTATTTGCATCGCTTCAAATATAATCATCAGTAACAGGTTGGTCACCTTCTCTTGAAAGAGAAGGATGGATGAGATACTTGCGGTCAAGCTGAACAGTGTGTGCGGCTTCAGGACTCTGCTGCGACTGCACCTTCGGTTGCAAGTAGTCACTGATCATTGGGTAATGCGACAAGTCACGTGCTAGTGACGAAAGCGCCTTCCCATAACATCAAACAGAGTAAATTTCACAATCGCTTTTCGAGTACTTACCATTTTCTCTTTGAATTTTAGTAGGATTAAATAATTAGCAGAAATTGTAAAAATATAAATTTAAAAATGTTCTATATTTTCTTTATTAATGTGATATGCGTTCGAAAATAGAGTCTAAGCACGTCGTTATTAAAAATTTCACTCGAAGAAGAAGAAGAATACCGAAATCATTTTCTTAATAAATTGTTAAATAACATCTCATAAAATTACTAAACCAACTTAAATAAAAATTTTTATATTAAATATTAAAATATATATATTTTTCTGTTTCAGCTTAATTTTTCAATTATCAAAAAAAATACATATATATATATAATTATCAAACAATAATACAGCTATCAAATAAATCTTAAATTAATAAAACTATGAAACTTCATTCCTGCTAAAAGGAAATTCTATTTGTTCAAATGAAAATTCAACAATATTGCTAAACCTGTGTCTATTTTGATTCCCACTGCTTCAAACTTTATCAGGTAAGATGCCTCCTTAGACTTAAATGGTAGGCTTGCACTCAAGCTCATTTATATAAAACTATCAGATAATTTTTTTTCCTATTCACAGAATATTACTGATAATCAGGTTATTCATCTTTACAGTTATGATAATTTAACATTATAATATTTATAATTCTATCAAAAAGAGACAATTCATTGAATCCAAATGTCATCTCAGTTTGAATTATTCACATTCTATGCCATCTTGACAAGCATTCTTGAAGATAAAACCATTTCATTTCTTACTCTCATTTTTAACAGACTGAGCAGGAATATAAGTATCTTTATCCTTAATTAAATAAAATATATTATAAATAAGTAGAAATAAAGGAAATATTTGTTTAATTCTTCACATTCTGATAATGTCCATTTTTCCAAATTATGTATAAAAATAGCTTTACAAAAGTGATCAAAATTGTAACAAAGTATTTTATAAATAGCATAGATCATATACATTATACATTGATATAATTAATCTTATAATGAATGTAAATAAGTAATAATAAAGGAGATAATCTGTTAATTTGAAATATTCATTGAGGATGAAATATTCTGAACTAACAAATTTCAACTGTTATTTTTAAAATGTGTGCATAAGGAGGTTAAAATAGTAAGAAGATTTGTAATAATTTACCATAATATTATATCATATGCCATAATATACTTTCATATTAATATTACACTTTTATGCCATAATAATTGTAATTTGATAAAAATTGTAAATATGTTTCATATAATCAGATATAATTCCTGCTTCATAATTAGACAATATATACATATAATGTTATTAATTTTATTATAAAATTTAAAATATACATAACTGAATTCAACTGATGTAATTACAAGTATAGGAATTCCTTGATTAGTGCGGGTTTCAATAATATGGTTTTAATTAGTGTACAAAAAATATTTGAGACTATCTCTTAATATATATGGTGCCAAATTTGATTAGTGCACTTCAACAAGTGCAATTTTTTTATTTTTTTTTCCTTGCAAACTCTCTGAATCATTGGCAACTGAATATCAGGGATTGTAGTCTACATGATTAGTACATTACAATAAATTTAATTAATTAATTTATTTATTTTAATTCTTTTAATATTACAACGTCAGTCATCTAATTGTTATATTTTAAATTCGTTCCTAATTTTATTTATTAATGAATTTATCATGAATGGCAACTACCTAATAATAGCCATCATTACAATATTATATAGCAGCCTTGCCTTCAGTTCCTGTCCAGTACTCGATGTCTACAGATGTTAAAAAAAATTATCTTTTACAAAATTTATGGAATTTTGTAAAAAGTAATTTTTTTTGTGAAAAACAAATTTTAATTCTTACTATAAATTTTTAAATACCTATACATATTGCTCAATAATTTGAAGTACATGTAATGCAATATAGATATTTTTTGAAAGAGAGATAAAATACATGTTTATAATTTTGATATTTTCTAGGATTTATTATAATTATTCCCATTGGTTTTTTTAGTTTGATTATAGTTTTGATATATGCTGTGTATTGCGAGGATTTATTAATTGCATTAATCAAGGGATTCCTGTAATACAATTCTTACATAAGTAAGGGAACTTCTATAATTAAAACCAACCTTAAATTTTTTCTAATTGATATACTGTATAAATAAAATTCTCAACTTGTTAATATAATATAATCTAATGTTTGTAAATGAAATACAAACCTTAGAATATATTATATAATATATATCAGGGATGGCCAACTTGTTTGTCATTCAGATCGACTTTTATGTTAACAATGAGTTTGCGATCTACCTTTGAAATTCTTTGTTTGATGGTGAGAGTACAGATAGGAGCCAAAACCACATTAGCCCAAAACGAGATATCCGGCAGCAGCAACGGTTTTTTACTTTAATTTATTTTACTCATAAATCTCAAACAGTACTTCACTTCAACTCTCACAACTGTCAATTCATTGGTGCCATGTTGCATTGTCAACAAATTTAGAATTTTGTCTAAATGCTTTGCTGCTACTGGCTATTCTGTTTTGGGCCTTACTCAGCAATAAAGCAAAAGTTTGGTTTTAATTGTCTATAGAAGGCACTATACAGTAAGAGAATCATCCGATAACTTATGAAGATCGACTACAAATCGTCCCGCGATCGACCTTTTGGCCATCCTTGATATATATAAAATATGATCAGTAGCTATCAATAATTAAAACATTATACCAGTATATTATTTGTGACTGTGTCAATTAGTGATGATCTATACTTGAACCTCTAAAATAAATATTTGATCACAAGATGATATTTTTAGTAGGAATGTTGCTGTCTTAATGTAATTTACTAGCACATTAAATATTATTTACATAGCATTTAATGTATTGGCAAGAAATGTTGCATAAATACTCTCTGTGTATTAAATAATTAGATATCATAATTTAAAAAATTTTTGTTCAAGATTGAAAACATTTGAAAATAAAATTATATATTTATATCTAAAAAATTTTATAAATTGGATATTTGCAATTAGAGATCATTTATACTCCATATTTATCTATGATGATGGTTTTCTATACTGTTTCGAGTTTGTAGGGAAAACTTGAAATAATAATGAAAACAAAAGAAGATTATTGTATTGTTTATTTGTTTTATTACTTTCTTGGCTTTCTTTATAATTAGCAAGTCTTTCTGATTTTTAGGTTAACATTATTTTATGTATAAATATGTAAAAATATTACAAAAATACAGTACTATAAAAAAAATTAAAATAAGTAAAATAAGTCAGCAGATTCCAGTTCTTCTTTAATAATAGATTAATTCAAAACTTTTTCCAAGAAAGTACAGATTATTAGATATATATATGAATTTAGTACATAAATATCCATATTAAAACCTAGCATCCCTTATTTTGTCAATCATTTTTTATGGAATTTATCCATAAATGCTGTATGGATTATTTTTAGACATTTTGCAATAAACTGTTATCAGAATCCATTATTAATTCAAAAAATTCTTGCTAAAAATCTCCTGAGAGAATAATTTGGAATTAATTATAAATTTCAACAATTAAATTTTCATTAAGTTATCTCCATTAAATAATTATCAATAAAAGTTATTTGAATAAATTACCATAGTTCTTGCATATAATAAAATATTAATTTCAGAATGTATATAATAGAGATGGCCAAACTGTGGCTCACGAGCCACATGTGGCTCTTAAAAACTAGTATGCATCTATATGCATCTGAAATAAACAATTTTTGAAATCATTATTAAAATTATCCAAAAAACTGATGCTGTTCTCATTGATCCAGAAAGAAAATGCGGTTCTCCAGTATTTGAGATTCTCCTATGTGGCTCATAGTGACATGAAGTTTGACCACCCTGGTATATAATTTCATTATAACACCATGGTGATAACAAATCATACAATGAACTAACAAGCAAACAGCTGAAAATATTTTCTCTCTCTGATTCATGTTATTTGATTATACAGGTAGTCTTCAATTACAATGGGGTTCAGTTTGAATCCTGTTATCAGAAATCAGAAATGCCCAAAATTTTTATGGATTTCTCACTACTAATACTATGAAACTATACATTATCTTAATAAACATAAAGGACAGAAAATTATAAAAAGCAGACAACAAGATAGGATATTTTCCATATATCAGACTATTGGATCATGGACTCAAACCCATAGAATTGCATTGACCAATCACAGAATATACTGATTACATCACCATTGTAAGTTTGAATAGTCATAAGTCAAAGACTATATATTCATAAATATAAATATTTTAATTGTTATTGTGTTCTTATTTCAGTTTTAAATTCTGTTTTTGTTATGCTGAAGATTGATTGATCATTTGAAAATGCTAAATAAATCTTGTTTTATATTAATTTGATTCTATATTCTATTTACATAATTATCATTTACACTAATTTATACAAAATAAAAAATATTTTCTCCCAGAATTGAATTGATGTATTATTATTCAAGTTGATAAAACTTTCAGATCTGTGCAACAGAATTTTTGAAATGATATTTCTGGTTCAATCACTAGCCAAGATAAAATTTTTTCAGTTTAACTAATTTATGTTTATTTTTAATTACTGGACGGATGTATATTAGATCAAATTTGATTTATTAATTTGAAATTATCCACTATGGTTTGTTTGTTGCGTATTGTTTTGATTTGGATAGATTTCTGTAGTTAACTTTTGTATTGATATAATTTATTTGACTTCAATCAAATTATTTCTGTCAGGCAGAATGGTTTGCTGATACTTAGATAATCCAATCTGTAATGATGATTGTTAGCATCCTCTATAGGTTAATTAAAATTAATTGCTTTATAATCTTTTCAAAGTTGAGAGTAGCAAATATTTCATAGTCTGTGTGACAATAGAGAGTTAACCAAAAGGTCACTTACTTAATTATATATCAGGAATTTTTTATTTTAGAAAAAATTAATGTTTGATAATTTCTTTAGAACTTACACTTTTCATTTGAAGTCTTAAGTATGCAATCATTTATCTTTATCAGAAATAATATAATTGATAAAATGTAGCATCATATCTTTCTTTTTCTCTTTACATACTTGTGACATATATCCAAGACAAATCTGAATTTTTAATATATGTTAATAATTACAGTCTATTCTCATTATTTGCAGATCTCATATTCATGTATTCGACTATTCACAAAAATTTATTTGTAATCATAAAATCTGTTAAATCTGTTTCCGCGATGCTTTCACACTTATTCACAGACTCCTGCTGAGTGGTGAAAATACTGTTACCCAATGTAAACTCTCTCTCTCTCTCTCTCTCTAATAAAGGAAGTTGTTTGTTATCAAACATACTCTCTGTATCGTTCTGCCAGAAAAGTCTTATCACCTATTCTTGCTCACTCCATAGATTCTTCTGTTAGACTTGCGGGAGATATGAACAGGCCAAAAGCCTGTTCATATCACCCGCAAGTCTAACAGAAGAATCTGACTATCTTGAACAACGAGAATTGACTGTATTCTTATCATGCAATGAAATGTCATGATCATCTATTTTATTTTTCTCTTTGCTTATCATGTTCATTACATATTTTGTAATGAAATAAGCTTTGATTTTATTGATAAAATCATCTAAAAGAGATTAAAACATTTGTTTAAATAAATAAATTTATGAAATAATCCAAAGAATAAATATATTTGATAAATTAATAAACATAAAACTTTTTTATTTAAATAAAATACATCAGTATCAAATAGCCTATTAGATTAAAATTTAATGCATTTATTATAGCATGGGTGATCCAGATTTTGAGAAGCAGTTAGAATTTGAACGTTTAGAGAAACAAAAGCAAGAACTTGGAGAATGGCAAGGTTATTCTCACACTTACACAGATCCAAAAGATGGCACTGTTTATGAATGGAATATGGAAAAACAAGCATGGTTCCCAAAAGTATGTTAACTGCTAAAATAATTTTTCTTCTTTTTAATGTTATAATTTCATTAATTTAAACTGTATTGCAGATTGATGATAACTTTATAGTAGCTTATCAATCAAATTATAATTATGAAGGAAGTACAGAAAGCTGTGATACAAAAGCATGTGACAATTCCGGAAGTTCAACTCAACAGCCTCAAAAAGGAGAAAAAAGAAAAGCAAATACTGAGCAAGGTAAGCCTCACTATTCTTATATATGATTTTATATTAGCATTTATATGTACACCATTGGAAACAGGAGTGTTCTCAAATAATTAATTTATAATGGATAAATAAGGACTAATATAAAAGTAGAAAATTAAACTGTTTAAGTTCATTAAATAATAAATTTAAAACTTCTGTATATTAATAAATAGTGCTGAGGATGGCTATTAGCTGAAAGTAAAAATAAAATTTTATCATTAAATTCATAAGAAGTGTTTGCCTTTCAAAGTACACTCCATAATAAACATATCAAAAAATAAATATAAAAGATGTTTATTGAGTTTTTACTGCTATAAAGTGCTTGTTTTAAAGTTATTATTATATAAAAGTGGAAGAATATATTTTTCTCTCTAAAATATAATCTGTAACCTAATATAAAAAAGAATTGTTTTCTGTAAGATATTTGATTTTGTTTCAAAGTGTAACAGTTTTTATCATTTTATGATCACACACTAATAAGAAAATTTATTTGATTTCCAGATATTGCATTTTATTCTAAAAATGCTTAATAATATCAATTACAATTGATGAGGTTAATATGTTTATCATACAAACTAGAAATAATTTATAATTGAAGAGTGTGAATACAAAACATGTCAATCCATTGTTGTTAATTTTCAGAAGCAAATATGGAATTTGAGAAAGTATTTCATATGTGAATGATTATCTACTATCAGATATCTGTCTCTAATTCATATACATGCATTTCTCAGTAGTATCTTGAATTCAGTCATCTTTAGTTTTTAAATATACAATGACTAAATATAATGGCGATAATCAAAACTCGCTAAGTCCAAGGACTGAACGTGGTTTTCAATTACACCCATTCTTCATTAGAAGAAAAACTAAATTATTTTAAGTGTTAAAATAATAAAAAGTAAATGCTTGAACTTCCCTATGAATACATTGTTCTTATGGGGAAGTTCAAACATTACTTTTATTCCTTCATGGGGAAGTTCTGGGGCCTTCTCCATGAGTATATTATACTCATGGGGAAAGACCCAAAAATAGTATATTTAATCTTCCAAATTAGGAAACTAAAATTCAGAAAAATAACTTTCCTTTTAACAATAGATAAAAAAATCCTGCGAAACTTAAATTTTTAATGTTATGATTTCATTTTAAGAGCTTCTAATATGAAAATTAATAACCAGTACAGGTAGGCCTCGATTAGTGCGAATAATGGGTCCTACAAATTTCTCGCACTATTCGAAGTATTAACTATATGTATAATGTGATAAATTGGTTCTTGCTTTGTGAGATTCCGGCCATTAGTCAACCTCAAGATGAATAACCACAATACTAACTGTTTAAAAAATATTTATTTTCATATTTTACATTGTTGTTCTTCATCTAAATTAATAACTTATCAGGAATTGTGTCTCATACCATCATCAAACCAATCGCCAAATCGAAACCAAAATAGCGAATCAAAAGCGGAAGTTGAGCACCACTTTTATGTTGCTCAATCACATCCATTTTTTGCTGTAGTGTAATCACTAACCTCTACTTTTTTCATTTCCTGTTTTATCGCCAAAAGTGTTCTTCCTTTTATCCATTTTGATATTTTTTAAAAGAGAAAATTCTGTACTATACTGTATATATACAATAATAAAGCTGAATAATAGTAATGTTAAATAGCTAATGGCAAAAAAGCCTATCTTTTTGGTGTTTCACCCCTTCAAAGCCAAGTGACTGTTCTTGGACTGCTCCTTGTCCAGTTTTACTAACCGAAAATTAACATTAATTTGTTAACTGACATCGTAAAAGGGGACAGACATTTGTTAGTAAGACTGGTCTATGCTTACAACTCGTATTAATCAAATATTTGCTCACACTAAGTGTAAAACGGTATCATTTTTATAAGTCCTTCTAATCGAATATTGCATTATTCGAACTCACACTAATCGAGGCCTACATGTATAACAATTTTACCTTTAATAAACACGATAAAAATTCCCAAAACAACAACATTTATTGCCAATAGTAATGGCAATTTGCTTTTACTGCCCTGCTGGCAGGATTAGGAAAACTTTCTGCACTTGTGCAAAGGACTGAGCAAGATTTCATCGTTACTGTTCTCTGGACTGGACAAGTTTTCAAAAGCAAAGCAGGAATCCTGCTTTGCTTTTGAATGTGTCCCATACACATCGATTACCATGGTTTTGAGAACAAATGGGCCTTTAATAAGATAGATCACTTCAATAAGAGTATGTATTTGTATCAACTAAAAAAATTATCAAAATGGACTGAACACATTTTGAGATCACACTCTTCAATTAATAAACTATAAATTTAATAGTTAAATAAATTTGTGTTATGTTGTATCATATAGTGATTTATTTAATGACATTTATAATATCCAAATATTAACAACACTACTAAAAATGACATATTACAAAAAACAGTTCCATTTATTTATATTGTTTTTGCTTAATATTGTCATTATGATTTATCAATAAGAATAACATAATTGTAAAACCATGATAAATATAAACTAGGATATAGTATAAATATGGCAGCTAGGTTTTTATTTTTCTAGCACTAGTTAGCAGATAAAATATATATAAGTTATATTATTAATTTACTTAAAGAAAAACAAACTTCTTATCAATTATTTTCTTAAAACAAATCAACATCTGGGAAAATAACTTCTTAAACTCAAAGTTAAGATAGAAAGGGAAAAACTACTATAGTTTCCCTGATATTAAAAACATTTTTCAACTTTTACAAAGATCAGTTAAAAACTTGGAAATAAGATTAGCATCAAATTTAAACAATAAAGTAAAACATAACTTATAACCAAAATTTAACACACTACACACATTTGTAATGAAGCAGAAATTATATATAAAATCCAATGCAACTGTTCCAAACCACACAAGTATATAAGAGAAAAAATTGAGCCTTAATCACTATATACAAAGATCATGAATGCACTATTAAATAAAATAAAACACATCATTAGTATATAACTATAGTCAAAACTTTAACTGTATTCTTAATGAAGAAGAAAGCCTATAATTTTATATAGAGATAAAAATAGTTACACCAGAAAAATAAAACAACATATAACTATCAATAAAAATAACAACAACAATATAATGACCTTAAATACAAGAGAAGATTAAACATATATAACAACTTATGGTACAAAATCATTAAATCCCACAATAACATAACCCCATACAATAATTACCAATCCCTTGTCAAAACTAATTCCAACAATGTTTCATGGTCAAACTTAACAAGACTCATTCCTTTATTACCTCTGTATATAGCAGTCCTTTTTATCAGTCTTGCTACCAATGTCTATTGTCATTACACAACCACCACCATCAATTTTGCAATCCTCAATTTTAACAGAATGTACTTTTTTTTTTTTAATGGCTATTTAACTTTTGTTTTGTATTGTAATCTTCACCAATTTTATTATTCACAGATTATTCTCATCCATATAAAACTGAAGAGGAATAAATCTCTCAAAATGCATTTTTTACATATAATTGCAGAAAATAAAGATTTTTTTTTATTTGTTGATCTTCATTTTGCACTAAGCTGTCTTGCTACACTGTGTGAATACTCATTCTTGGAGTTTCAACCGAACCTAGAATTTTCACAGTATCCATTAACCTTTTTTCTTTACTGATTTTGATAATATTTACAATCAATTAGAATTAAAATATTCTTAACATAGACATTAAAATATTCTCTTCAAGTTACTATTAAATTATTACGGTCACGCTGTTATGATAAGTATATTGCTTATATGATATACTGACTCTTGGAATGTCATCAAGAGCTTTTTTTTTTACTTCAATTTCTGATTCTTTATATGTGAAGTTATTGGAATTGTATTTTTGATATTGATATTGGCTCCATAATAATTTCCAAACAAAGTGATATATTTGATCTGTGTTCCCACTAATAAATTTTGATTATTTTTTTCATAAAATTTGGTAGTGATGTTCTACCATTAAAAAAGTAATATTTTGCTTCATTATTTAACTCTTTCAATCATTTAAAAATGGCAGATGATCCTATAATAACTATGGAACTATTTAATTTTTACAAAATTTAATACATAGCTTTATGCTATTGAAGATGATTTTGACATTTTTCAAATCACTTATCTTTTATTTTGCAATGATTAAAGATATGTTTGGAAGAGAATGGATAAAAACCCTGGAGAACAATACAGTAAAAACAGCATTAATTGCAATTAATGTTGTTTTTCATTGTATTGTGTTCAGGGTTTCTACCTGATCTCTGGATTTTCAATATTCTGTTATTATACAATAAATAAATAAAAACTTGGATCGAAATTCTAAGAGCATTATTTCAAAATCTTAAGTGTTTTGAAATTTTTGAAGTTCTGAATTAGTCTTAAAAATGACAAATGAAAAGTTGTTAATATCAATGTCTACAGCAGTGGTTTTTAACTGGTGTTCCCTGGAACACTGATGTTCCACGAATGTGTTACAAGTATTCTGTTTGAAATTATGAAAGCAAGGCCTACTTGAATGACTTTAGCGCACTGCACAGTATGCATTTTATAATGTAGACAAAATTCAATTTGCATTTTCAAATAAACTATTAAGCAGGCTTACCCAAAAAGCACTTAAGATTTTGCTACAGTTTGATATCATATTTGTGTGAGCTAGGCTTTTCAACATTAATAAACAAAAACTAAAAAATGCAAAAGATTTTGAAATATTGATGAAAAAATGAGGCTAGCTTTATCATATATTAGAGCTGACATTGCTCAAATCTGCAAAAGACAATCAGCTCAGGCATTGCATTAAACTTGATTTGAAAATGTTCCATTTTTCTAAAAAAGTTACAGTTCTTAAGAATATGCTTTTTTAAATAATCTTTTTTTTACTGTTATTTAATATATAATGTAAATTTTATTAAAATACATGTTCATGCATATTTTTGGTGTTTATGATCTTAGTGATATAGTGTTCCGCAAATTTTCTTTACAATCAAAAGTGTTCCGTGACTTCAAAAAGGTTAAGAACCACAGGTTCTACAATATCAGGTTTGTGAGGAGGTTAACTCTGACCTATCCTGTCTGTTATTTTATTATGCTCTTTTTATTATTATTATATTCAATATTATTTAACATATTATATTTTTGTGTAAGAGTTAACTTACTGCCACAGTCTCCGTCTCAGTAGTTAGCAATCACATGTTACGGATCAGAAATCCGTCTTCCGAACAAGCTTTCTTGGTTAGTGATGTCATCTAATCTGAATAAGTTCTACCACTGAGCCAATATGAGAATATAAGAATGATCTCTTATCAATGTTTTGTTCGGTATTATAATTAAAGTATAAAGAGGATGACATGAATTGATTATTCTGTAAGCTAATAAATTTGATATTGTTACGTGAATTTATGTAAATGAGCCAAGCTCGGGACTGTAATCACTTAGTATAAAATCATACGTGTCCGATGATACAGCGAGGTGTTGTATTAATGTAGGGTTGGCTAAGTGACATTTGAATTCTTGTAAAGATTGACAATTGCTTGAAGTTTGTATTGGTGGTGGAGGTACGGTAAAACCTGTCAAGTTGGACACCTCTATATGTTACGACTTTCCTGAAACCGACAAAAGCCTATATTTTACTATATGTCCAAACCTCTATATCTTGGACTCCTCTCTATCTTGTATCTTGAACAACTGTTTCTAATAAGATGAACACTTATTATTGGTTGAAATAAAATCTTAAAATTTATTTAGCTTTAGAAAATTAACCAAAGGAATTTGTGAAAGAGAAACTTATAAATATTGATTAGTCATGCTTTGAGATGGTTGCTGATGACTTATAAATACATAATTTACTTATGGTAAATACAAACATTAACCATTGAGAAAAATCAAACCAAAACTAGCCAAATTATAGACAAATATTTTATTGCAATAAAATTAAAAATATTTGGGCTATAATTTGCTAGTTTTGGTTTATATTTTATTTTTTCTTTGAGAATTGTGTACTGTTTCTCCTGTTGCTGTGATAAAGTTTTCCTTAGAAATGTTAAGCGCAAGTAAAAGAAAATTAAATAAACTTACATTAGATCAAAAGAAGCAAGTTATTAATAATTTATTATTCTGGATGCAGTGAGATGGATTTATGTTGCATGACAAGATTAACTATTCAGAAATGTTTTAAAAAAGCTGGATTCCTTATAGATTTTACTAAGAAAGGAATGCAAGAGATCAATAACTTTGACCTAGGAGAAAAACTAAGTGCTCTTTCTAGAACTATCATCATAAAATTTTAATTAAAGATTTTACAAAATTTTGATGATAATCTTGTCCAACATGAATATGAAAATTTTACAGCCAGTGATTTAACTGAAAAGATTATATCCAGTTCAATTCATATAGAAACTTTGTTGGAAGAAAAACCGAATGATCATGAAAGTTTTGGAATATTTAGAGGAATTTGAATGATAAGCATTTTCTAATAATACACCAGATTGTTGAAATTCTATTTGGTATAAGAAAAAATAAAATTGAAAATATGTGGAAGTGTAAATTAAATATAAAAAAGGCAAACTCTACTTACAGACTGTAGTGTTTATTTAACATTTTTGAGTTTTTTTTATTTAAAATAATAGGTTTCCAGACCGCTCTTCCGATCTTTTCATTTAAAATAATAAAATGTTTCCAATTTGAATTGACTAAAAGGCTTTGCATTGACATGAAAATTTACTGTTTAGTATGTTTATAAAAAATTTTGATTTTATGAATCTCTATGTTAAACACCTCTCTAAGTTGAACACGTTTTGAAGGAACCAAATGTGTCCAACATAGAGAGGTTTCACTGTATTAGAATTAGTTAGTATTTAAGATATTTCATGTGAATAATTTGGATTTTTGGATATTGGAGTTTGATTAAATAAGTTTTGTTGGCTATTTGAATCTACTTTATTATTGTTTAAATAAAGCTTTAATTAATGCTTTGTAAGTGTTTTGAATCCAATAAATTTATATTTTTTGTTATTTAACTTGTTTTGAGAATTTATTCAATTTACTATTATAAGTTTCTAACATCGTTTGTTGTTTTCAATCTAATGCTTTATTGATACTTCTAGTTGTAAGTTTCTGGTTAAATGTCAAGTTTTGATTTAGATTGTTTTGGATTTAATTGTATTTAATTTAGAATATAGTAAAAGACGTGAGTTCAGGCCAAATTCTGGATTTGCAGAGTCATTAGAACCGTTAGGTTTAGTTTATAATTATTATTATTGGTGTTCGTTAGAATTCGCGACTTTGCAGGTTTACTATTATATCAGGTTTCATTATGTAATCATCACGTAAAATCTTTAAAGGGCTATTACAATTTTCGCAGTTTAGTATGTTATCCATAGATTATGGAAAAAAATCATAATCACAGTTATACTCTACTCATTGTTCTGAATATATACACAAAGTTTATCAAAATTAGTTGATAGTGCAGATTCTCTAAGGAAATTTAAAATATTTCTTTATTAAACATTTCACCTCAATTCTATCTCCCATTTTATGCTTCTCAATTATCTGATGTTGGATCTTGCAGAGGTCTTCATTTAATTCTATGCCAATTATTTTTGGTGCATTTGTATAGACATATGCCTAGAATAAATTTAAAAACTTTAAATGTAACTGAATATTAGAATTTAAAAAAAAAAGTTATATTTACCCCATAAAGCATACAACCAAGTCTTGAACCTATATCCAATATGCATTGAAGATCATTTTTGGGAATGAGACTGTTAAAAATAAATTCAATTCTTCTTCTTGATGCAGAATGAGATATAAAAGCTGAAATGATTTGAAACTTATATTTTAAAAATTGAAAATTTTATATATATCAAAACATAAAATAAAAATTTCCTACTGATGGGAGCTATGTTGCGAGAATGACAATTCTTGCAGTAATATCTACTGATTTTATTCTCTCTTTCCAAGTCATCAAGTTCATAATTTTCATAAAGAAATGCATCAATATGTTCAGTAAAGCGTGGATCACAGTCAGCATTCTAATAAAATAATTTTATTATGTGAAATTCAATTTACTTATAAATATATATAGATGGTGAGGTTTATAATCAGTGCCACTCATAAAATATTAGTTTCATTAAAACTTGATTAATATACAGGTATGTGCTGCTTAGTGTCGTGAATACATTTCATCTAATAGAATATTATGTGAATTTGACATTGTGCATATGTAAACAAATCTATACTGTAGTACACTGTACTTATTCTATTATTGCTTAAATAATCAAAATATTGTGCAATGCTATATTACAACTAAGTAATACACTATTGTATAGCAATGTAATGTATCACAATACACTAACAAAAAACAGACAATGAGATATTGTACAGAATACTTGGCCAGGGAATCTGTGGTCTAAATTAAAAAATATGGTACAAAATCCGTATTTACCATGATGAAGCTATACTCGTACACTGCAATATCAATATGCAGTTAGGATTGATTTGGGGGCATTTTGTGGTCATAATGTATTTCACACAGATACACTAATTCAACATTACACATGTGATTTGCTAGAGTGAGATGTTGAGAAAGAGATGCTGCAAGACTGAAAACTAAAATATTGTACAGTAAGTTATATAACATTAATGTATATTGTATATATATATATTTACTGTGATGTACATTACATATGTACCAAACCATTATACAGTGGCAATGCAATCTGTTTGTTTATATCTGCTTCAATCATAAATATGCCATAATGAGCATATTTATGATTGATAACTGAATAGTATTTTTCACTATTTTTTTATTTAAATATTGTTTACATTTATAAAACTTAATAATATTTTTAAAATATTCTATAACAGTATTAGTATCTTGTCCTACATATAAATAAACAGATATTATCCAGAAGGTTATGTAGTGATTATCTGTTTATATAATACATGTTAAAAATAATATATATTTTGAAGCTTACATTTAAAATTGAAATTTGGTAAGTCATATAATAAAAAATATAATATTTTTAATTTATTTCTTATAAATTAATAATTTGAACTTTTCGAATATGTCTTTTACTTTAAAAATCTCTTATATATTTTTAATGCCAATAAGAAAGTTGTTTGTTTTGATAGTCTGATAAATTTAGGAAGAGCGGAAATCATAGATCGATAATGAACTATTTAATACAGTATTTTAAAATGTTTTTATCCTGGGCTTTCCAGAATGTTGCTATTTTTATTCATCACATAAAATTAAAGCGTTATTATTATGTATTTTTAAATAATTAGCTTTATTTTTGAGATATGACTCTATTTCCGTGGTTACTATATTTTGTTACACGCACAATATTTCTTGTAATATAAAAGATATTGTTTGGCATATATAATTAGAAATTTTCTTAAACTATTGATTCTTAATTGACCCAAATTTAAATGTTTATGAAATACTACATCTCTAAAATTAAAAATAAGTGTATCACTTTTTGACAAATCCTATATACAGTAAGTATAACATTTTTTGCTTGTAAACAGGTAAAAATTACAATATTTGAAATTATACTAACGCCATTTAAGATTTTTACAATTATATTTGATATCTTTTTTATGTAAACTGTATAAAAAATTTGAATTCGCTTTTATATCATCATCTATTCTGTGGTCAATTGCTTGATAACTGAGAAATAACAACCAAATATAATATTATTATTTTAGTTCTCCAATTTTTATAAGACGATTTTTTATTTAGGATATTTATTTATTAAGAATTTTGGAATAGAATGATAATCACTGCTTACATGCGAATTTATCAAACTAATATACGATTCAATAATTGTTTACTCAATTATTAACATCTTAAAGTAAAAACATTGATAAATAATCAAATTGTTTAGATTCTAAGTACATATGTTTGTATATTCTTCTTATTCAACACGTTAAGATGATGGTGAGGAAGAATAGTTATATTAGCCTAAATGCGACACAAACTATTTCAGATAACTAAATATTTAATAAAAAATTTAGTAGAGTAAAAAAACTGTATTAAATAGTTAGTCATCCGAAACTGATTGTGTCTCATTCTGGCTAAATCAGCTATTCTTCCTCCATACGTTAACATGTTGAATAAGAAGACAAATATACCTAAAGTATCAATATTTTCATTACTTCTTACAATGATTTTCGGAAAATTAATTAAATGCATAAGACATTCGTCGAATATGGATATTTAGCATTAAATATGCATAAGTATAACATTTAAATAAATGTATTTTAAAAAATAATTATAAATGAAATAAACCTGTCTTGGTTAACGACGCACGCTTTGGTTAATGACTCCTGATTATGTGAACTTCGTTGATTATGTTGATAATGGGAACTACCACGCAGATACAAAAAATTATAAAATACAGTGAAACCCTCGCGTGCGTTCCCGTATCGTACGACTTTCCCGCTTTAAACGTCTATTTTCGGAAGTCCGAGCATTTTCTTATACATGCAATGTAAAACTTTCCCTTGACTTTCCCGCTTTAATGTCTATTTTCGGAAGTCTGAGCATTTTCCTATACTTGCAATGTAAAATTTTGCATCTTCCTACGTTTTAATTATATAACTTTTTTATTATGACGTCATCAGAGTTTCCGGCTTCGTGTGTTTCCCCGTTCCGACTTTTCAGGCCGGTCCCCGAAAAGTTTCAAAATCGGGGTTTCACTGTAATTTTCGGGCCGGTCCCCGAAAAGTTTCAAAATTGGGGTTTCACTGTATTTACCATTTTATTAATATTCTTAATAAAATGTTCGGGCCGGTCCCCGAAAAGTTTCAAAATCGGGGTTTCACTGTATTACTTTTATTTTTCATATGTGTAATTAGTAAAACTTTATAAAAATTTTTCTATTAATTAAATTTTTTAAAAAAGTCTTAAGATTTTAATAAGATAAAATTTCCATTCTTGGGGAAAAAAGCTATTATAAGTTACAGTATGCAATATTATAAATAATACGTCCATTTTAAAAACATCTATTGGCTTAATTTCTGAGTTCTGTCTTATTTATAAATGATAAACCATTAAAATAAAATATAATAAAGATTTTTATAGAACTCGATATTTTCAAAAATAACATAATATATTATTATTTCTCTTGTCTTATATGTAAAATATTATATGAGATTTTCTTTTATAAATTTCCAAATATATTATTTTATCGAATGATTATATTAATTTGTACATTTACAAACTTCATTTATTTGAAATATAATAATTTAAATCATTAAACAATGTTGTTTTATTAAAGAAATATCAATATAATTTTAAATTTTCGTTTTAGTGGGTTTATATCATGTTTACACAATACAATACACGATTCTTGATAAAATAATATTTCTTATTTTTTTACGGCAATAAATTAAATTTTGCCAAGGATTTCAATCTTAGAGAACAGACACAGGCAGTGTCTACAGCCACCCAATGAGGCTGCCATCCTTCACCATCGCTTCGACCATAAACTTGAACCCAAGATTTCTTAGGACGGCATACGGAATTCACATTATCTGAAAGAGAAACATTTATGTAACTTTTCTAAAAACATTAATAACTTTAATTAATATAATTCTTTAGAAGTGATATTAATGTGTACCATAAAAAGTGTTCAATTTATATTGCATTAAATGTCTCAATAATTAATGATGTTCTTAAAATTGCTATTTTAGAAGTCCCTACCATAAAAATCTATATTTTTACTTAAAGTAAAAAAACCATAAAAAATTAAGATAAATAATATATAAATAGTAGTACGTTCTAAGTTATAAATATTTTCATTTCTGAGATGGAAACATATTTATGATTTGGAAGAAGGGAGAAAACATATTTATAATTTTGAAGAATCACGGACAAAGAAAAAAATAGTATCTCTATATGAATGATTGTTAAATAAACTATACGCTATTCTTGATTTTAGTTAAAACTATTAAAACTGCAAAATTCAAATAATGAATGCTATAATCAAAATTACTTTTAAAAATGGGGATTAATTAAAATTGTCAACACAAGATGGAGCCATCTTAACATTTTAGTATTCGAAATTGAAAATAATTCGATTGAATTATTGCATCGATAGGTAATTTAAAAGGAAAAACATTAATAAATTGAAGCTGTGGTAAGTAAAAACTTCTATATAGATTATTATAACTATTAAAAGCAGAAAGAGGTGAATTGCTTCAATCCCGCATGGCGAAATGACCGCAGTTAAAAGCTTTCGGTCGTTTTTCTAACATCTTAAGAAATGTCTTTATGTATCTGCTATAAATAATATCCACAAATAGCAAGATTTAACGCTAAAAGGTTCACGCATTTATAGTATTATCAATAACAAATGATTTAATTTTATCTAAAAAACTATATTTTATTAAAAATAATATTAATAATAAAATATAATACTGATATATTTACAAACAATTAAGATTAATTATTTTGTTATTATA
>AYEL01073982.1:0-20252 GCA_000484575.1 Olivierus martensii | reverse complement strand
AATTGTAAAATTATCAAAAAATTTAAATGAAAATTAAGCGAGATTTCACTTTTTTAATTTTTGCTAATTAATTAGGTTTAATTTGTAAACAATGGCAGACCATTAACATTGAATATCCACTAAAGGGACTGGGATTTCAATAAAAATTCCAGATATCAAGAGTTGACTATATTTGTAATTTTGTAGCCTATTCATTATCTACAGGGGGCAAAATGTGCTGGGGGCAAAATGCAGGGAGCAACTTTTCCGGACCCCAGGCTTATAATACTCTAGAAGATTAATTTCAATTGCTAATTATTTTAAATTAATTATTAATCCAAAATTAATTTGTAATGCTAAGGTTATTTGGTTGATGTTTGGTTATTAAATAAAAGTTCAAACACAAAACTGCTTCAAAATTCAGTTATTCAAGAGCTGTGCAGATGGCGTCAGTTTGTACATTAATGTTTGAGCATAGTGTTGTGTTTCTCTTATTTTGATTTCTCATTTTTCTGTTATTTTGTTCTGCCTGCGAGTTATAGCAAATTTAAAAGAACAAAGAGTGTGTTTGAAATTTTGTTTCCTGCTTGAAAAATTGGCAACAGAAGCTTACCAAATGCTTCAACAGGCTTTTAAGGAGGATGGTATTCGAACTTGGATCGCAATAATTGGAATTTTGGTATCAAATTATAAACCATGATAATTCAAAAATCGCAATAATCGAGGTATTCCTGTATCTCATATTTCCTAAATACACAACCATTAGAAGGCTGGACTATTGAAAATGTTGAAAAATATCAATAATTAGGACAAATAATTACAATGCAGGGAGAATGAATAAAAGAAATTCAATATAAAATGCAAGTAGTGTGCTACAACATATATATGAAATCATACAACAATAACTTTCTAAGAGATGATAAGATATTAATAAAGTCTTCAAAAAACTTTTCAATATGTGTGTACTGCTAATAATGACTTATGACTGAGAAACATGAACTCTTACAAATAGAAGGAAAGAGAAATTAATTGGAATTAAAATTAACAAAAATCCAAAGAAGTTTGGAAAAATACATATTAAGATTTAACAAGCTAGATCACAAAACCAATATGTAGATAAGAGAATAAATCAGTATAGAAGACATTCCAACCAGAATTATAAGACAATAATTAGAAGCAGTAAAAGGCATTAGGCAGGATGCATAGTAAGATACTATGATAACTGCTGAACAAAGAATTATAAAGTGGCACTTGAAATAAGGGAGAAAATATCCTTTTGATAATATAAATGCTAAAGAGATAACAAAAAGAAAATATTTGATTCCCAATGGATGAAATTTGCATAAGATAGATTTACATGGAAACGAAAGAAGGATACATATATATAACAGATGAAAAGTCAAATATTGAAGATAATGATGATCTGCTAAATGATCAGAACCAGTGCTTTTTTATGATAGTACATGCCAGAATAGTATATACAGTATACAAATACTGGCTTAATTTTTTTAAAAATAAGTCTTGATGGTCAGGATGATTATAGATTGCAACAAATTGTTTGATTAAAATTATTGGAATTATTATACTTTAATTTAATAAAACAGTTTAACTGATATATGGAATAACTAGAATAACATCCTTTGAAACAAAGGGTGCTATTCTATATATCAATTAAAGCTTAGTTTTTACAGTACACACTTTGAAATCCAACACCCTTGGGGATCAAATAAACATCAGATTTTAAAATATGCTGGATTATAAAGAGAAAAATACCAACATAAAAGCATGTCATTAGATGGATGTGGTAACTTCTATGTTGGTAGATAGTGCATTAGTACTACCTAGAAACATAAAAGGATACCCTTATTCCATTGACTTGCTCTAGCTGTGGCAAACCACCATATTCGATTTTATTGATTTGTCAAAACAGTTCATCAATCATTTAAAGAGGTTAGTCCTTTCCCAGATGAGATTGTGATGGTACTAGATTATGAAAAATTGTATTAAAATAGAAATATACCACTAGCATGTTTCTTTCTATACTATTTCATATTCCAATTAGATATTGGAGCATAAAACTGTAGATGATGCTATTATCCCAGCAATTATGAGATATGTATTACATGTTAGCATATGATTCATTTTTCCAACTTCATGGAAAGTATTACAAATAAACTAAAGGAGTGACCATTGAGCTGATGTAATAGCTGAACTAGTTATAAGAAGAACAAGTGCTATTCTCTTATGTATAGTTCATTAAACTGATTGTTGATGTTAAAACTGATATATTGTTAATATTTATGTAGCTTGGAGAAATACCACATACCCAAGATCTTATAAGTGATCCTACAGATATAATGCTAGACTTAAATTTTCAGTTAGAGCAATTAGCAATAGATAAAGTGTAATTCTTGGATGTTTAAATAGATAAAAGTTCAATGAGGCTGCACTTAACACAAACCAAATAATAATACTCAAAATCCCTTTAGCAGTCATAAGATTTTAATCAGAAATGTTTTCAATGCACTCTGCATCTTCCTCAGCTGCTACTACAAGACTCCTCTGTTACACAAGAACAGGGAACCAAAGTACACAAAATAAGCAAACATGACAAAATTTAAAGGGCAGGATTACATCTGGAAGCACTCTCCTTAGCACCAGCTGCCAATAAAGCCATATATTTTATTATGCAACAGATCTTCTAAGAATACATTAAGAATATTATAAAAATAAAAACCATACAAAGTTACACACATTTTAAAAATTATTTAAAATCTACACAAAAAAAAAATATACAATACAATTATCTGCAATCATTAAAAAATAAAAAACAAAAATAAAAATAAAGTAATAATTGTCACAACGAGCAGCGCTCCCAGTGGGAGTATCAAAAACCGACCGTAGCATATCCTTTAGTCTGCTTTGCTGACTAAACAACTATCTCCACACTCCCTCGATGGTGTCTCTACTTTGTTGAGGTGAGGAAGCTTACATGTTCCAATGACCCTGAGAGCTATGCAGGTGGTAGCTTTGCTATTGATAGGGTCTCCCATGCTGGACAGGTCGAAGGAAAGGGACCAGACAAAGAGAGCACCACTACCCAAACTAAGGTGTAAGGTATTGTGCTGAGAGTTGAATGGCACTGGGATAGTAAAAGATGCAGTATTCTGAACAATCCCTTCAAGGCACCTGGTGAAACCTTATCATATTTAGCCTTCCACGTGTATTGGAGGATAACCGGATGGTGACTCCTTTTCTGTTTCCTCGTTTGTTCTTATTGCATGGATAGCAATAAAACTTTTTCTCAGGGGACTGCTTCTCCACCCCACCATGGGGTTGGCGATTCTGATACTTTGGTTGAGGGAGCTATCAGCATGATTTTGCAACTGTTCCTTTATCTTCTGAGCAGCTAGGCGAAAGCGGAGGAGGGCTAGGAGGGAAGCTGCTGGTACAGTGGTTCTCAGCTACCAGGCCACACTTCTCAACTAGCTTTGTCTGATTCTCCTGTCAATACCCCTGGTGTAGGCAAGAGGACCAGATCCTCGGTTTCTACCTCCTCTTCTAGGATGGGTAGGTCTGCAAAAAGGACCCAGAGCTTTCAGCTAGGGTTAATACTCTGAAGTATTGACTTCCCTTCGGCTGGCCATCATCAAGGAGGGCTACCCAGACTCCAAGATGGTGGCTGATGAAGTCGATCTTCTCCTAGGGAAGATCTTGGGCAGAATAGATGGAACTGTTTTGGGAGAACCTTTACCAATGCTCAATGGCTATACCTTAGATAATGGTGCACTCATTTATACTTGTATGAATGAGTTCACCCATCAGTGGCTCACCCAACTTTTGGATGGGTTTATTCTTGGGCAGGGGACTCGCTTAAGGGTTATTCCTGTGATAGACCTACCCAAGCCTGTGAAGGTGACATACCGCACTGTGGATACCCACAGGCGGGATGCGAACCAACTTTTGACATGACTTCAAACCTATAATCCAGGACTCAAAATTGAGAACTGGAGGGTTTTGGGTCAAAGCAAGGATGGGAAAGGGCAGCACATCATTATAATTGTCGATCTTGCTTCAGCTAAGGCCATCAAAGCGGGCAATTATAAGGTTCTTTCTGGGATCAACAAAGGGACCTTTAAGATGCTTTCAGATCCTAATTCCAAGTCTGGATGACCAATAACTTCGGTGATTGCCCCTTCAAAGGGGCATGAACTGGTTGGGCTCACCAACAAGGATTGGGTTTCTGAATGTGCCTCTGGACCTTCTGGTGCCCAATCTATGGAGGGGGTCATGGAAATCTGCCCACCTTAGGCACCTGTAGTGTCATGGGTTTGAGGATGGTCCAAATCAATCTCTAGTACTCCCGAGCTGCCTCTGCCCTTTTGCTCGTGGGGGGCTGTTATGACATTGCTCTTATTCAAGAGCCATGGCACTATAAGGGCCAAATACGAGGACTTAACTGTAAAGAAGGTAAGTTGTTTTCTTTTACTTCTGATAGTGGTCCTTGGACTTGTATTTTCATTAGAAATAACATAAATGTTTCACCTGTCTGGGATTTCTGTTCTAGGGATATTACCAATGTTCGGGTGAAGCTTGATGAGGGTGGTGTTAGTAGTGAACTTATAGTTTCCTCTTCATATTTCCCTTATGATAAGGACGAACTACCACCAACACCTGAATTTGGGCTTTTGGTGGAGTTTTGTCAAAAGAATCATTTTGATTTGTTGGTTGGTATTGATGCTAATTTTCATCATGTGGTTTGGGGTAGCAAAGGCATCAACCAAAGGGGGGCACCTATTGGAGTTTCTGATAGATACTAACCTTTTCATTTTAAATAAGGGCAATGAACCTACCTTTGTTGTTGTTAACAGAAGGGAGGTCATTAACCTAACATTAGGGACTCAGAATATTTCTGACCTAATTGAAAATTGGCATGTGTGATGAGCCATCCTCATCGGATCACAGATACATTTACTTAAATTTACAGGGTATGGTACCTAGCCAGGTAACATACAGACACCCTAGGAGGACTAATTGGGCTTCCTTTAGGGAAGATCTTAAGTTTATTCTCCAGGGTATACAGAGCAGATTTTGCTCAGTGGTGGATTTAGAGATGACAGTTGACCAGATTCAACAGGCAATTCTCTTGTTCTATCATCAAAATTGTCCTGTCAGGACTGCTCTCTCATCAAGGCAAGTTCCTTGGTGGAATGAACAGCTGAGCAGTCTTAGTCATAATGTTAGAATGCTTTTTAATAAAGCTAAAAAGACAGGTGATTGGGACACATATAGAAGTGCTCTCACCTGTTATAATAAGGCCGTTAGAAAGGCTAAAAGGTCTATCTGGAAACAATATTGTCAGGGAATTGAGGACATACCTGATGTATCCATAGTAGTAAAGATAATATCTAGTGGAAAGGCAATAAGAAATAATATCTAGTGGAAAGGCAAAAGATAATATCTTTTGCAAGGTTGGTTCTATTTGGTTGCCAGATGGCAGTATGACTAGTACTTGCAAGGACTCTTTAAAGGAACTCTTTCAAGTACACTTACTTTCCTGGGTCTACTCTGATTGAGGGTTCATCCTGTCTACAGGTACAGTCCAACTTCGATGGACGTGTTTATCATACCACAAGGAAGGATTGGGGCCCAATCAGTCTAATATTAAGTGGGCTGTAAGTATTTTTAAGCCCTTCAAGTCAGTGGGACCGGATGGTATTTTGCCAGTGTTTTTGCAACAGGGCATTGAAATCCTGGCCTCTCCTTTATGCCGTGTCTTTCGGGCCTGTTTGGCTTTTGGCTATGTTCCATGGTCCTGGAGGCAGGTAAGTATTTCTTTTATACCTAAGCCTGGGTGTGGTCTTATACCGAGGCTAAGTCTTATCGTCCAATCAACCTGACCTCTTTCTTATTGAAGATAATGGTAAGGCTGGTGGATAGATTTGTCAGGGATGGGGCCTTATTAAAGACCCCTCTCTATCATAATCAATTTGCCTATCAATCTGGCAAATCAACCAAAAATGCTTTCCATGAATTTGTGTGCACTCATTGAGAGAGCTATTGGGTACATGGAAATTGCCTTAGGGGCATTTCTTGATATCCAAGGGGCTTCTGACTCGACTTTTTTTGAGCAAATTAGTCTTGCTGCTAGCAAATATGGAGTCTGTTCAACAATTATTCATTGAATTGGCTCTATGCTGGAAGCATAAGAATTGTTTATAGCACACTCTATGATGAGGAAGTTAAGATTCTCATAGACAGGGATTGCCTGCAGGGGGAGACTTTTTCCCTTTCTTTGGTGCCTTGTGGTGAATGAATTATTAATTCTACTCAATGAGTTTCTTCACTGTTGGGTATGCTGATGACATTGCCATTATTGTAGTGGGGAAATTTCCCAGGACTGTATCTAAGGTCTTTCAGATAGCTCTCAATACATTCGCTAAGTGATGTAATAGGGTTGGATTATCTGTTAATCCAGCTAAAACTGTCACTATACCTTTTACACAAAGAAGACAATTGATGGGGCTAATTGAACCATCATTCTTCAGCAAAAGGTTGCAGTTTTCTACCCAGGTCAAATACCTTGGTGTTATATTAGACAAGGGAGGGAATTTGACTTAGAAGCCTCACATAGAGTATATTGTTGGAAAGGCCTGTAAAGCCCTGTGGGCTTGTACAGGCATTTTGGGTAAGACTTGGGAAACCAGGGCTGTTATATTGGATTATATACCATGGTTGTGAGACCCATTATTACCTATGCTGCCATAATTTAGTGGCGAAAAGTTTTACTTAAGACCTGCAGAAATGAACTTGGGAAGATTCAAAGGTTGGCCTGTCTGAGCATCACTGGGACTATGAGGACTGCTCCTACTGCTGCTCTTGAGGTCCTCTTGGGCATTCCTCCTTTGCATTTGTTTGTTGAGGCGAGTGCCCGGGAAGGTTATTATAGGCTCCATTCTTGTGAGAGAGGAATTTCTTGTACCCACAAAGTGGAGCATTTATCCACTTTGTGGGAATTGAGTGGGACAAATTACACTGTAACATTCTTGAGATGGTTAAGGATTACATGGTGCCTAGATTTAATTTCTTTCAGCTCTTCACTGTTGTTTTACCCAGTTTGGAGGGCTGGGGAGGGGGATTTGGGTTCAGTATCAAGGGTGGTTTGGTCTGGTACATGGATAATTCTAAAACCACTACTGATGTTGGGGCAGGGGTTTACTGTGAGGGGACAGGAATGTCTTATTCCTATTCCCTCAGGCGGTTTGCCACTATCTTTCAGGCAGAAAGTTTTGCTATTTCTGCATGTATTAAAATTAATCTTGATAGGAGAAATGTCAATAAACACATTTATATCCTATCTGATAGTCAGGCTGCACTTAAAGCACTTGATAGTTCCTGCTTTGCCTCTAAGCTTGTATGTAATGTCGTCTTCTCATTGAAGAACTGGCTACTAGCAACAGGGTACAGCTTGTATGAGTACCTGGGGAACAAGGGGATTGAGGGCAATGAGGTTGCTGATGGGCTTGCCAAGGAAGGGTCTTTTCATTTCTTTATTGGACCTGAGCCTGCCCCGGGCATCAGATCTGATGCATTTGGGTGAGTTGTCAGGGACTGGTTGACAGCCCAGCATCTCATTTACTGGAGGTCTACTCCTGGTCTTAGGCAGGCGAAAGCTCTCATTTCGGGCTCTTCTGTTCAGAGAACTAAAGAGTTGCTCTCACTGCATAAGAATGAAGTTAGGATTGTTACAGGGCTCCTTACTGGGCACTGTCATCTTAGAAGACATCTTCATTTAATTGGGATTGCTAATAGCCCTACTTGTAGAAGATGTCAGGATGAGGATGAAACTCCTCTTCACATTTTGTGTGAATGTGTGGCTCTTTCTTGGCTAAGGTATGATCTTCTTGGATTGTATTTCCCTACATCAGAAGATCTTTCTATAGTCCCATTGAAGAAGATACTATCTTTCATGATTAAGACAGGACTTCTTCTGGGATAATTCTGTTGGGGGTGCACAATAGACCTTTGGTGGTCGTAGGGCTGAGAAAGCTCCCCCCTTCCTACATCTACATCTACCATCTCCATGCACTAGGGATCATTTCCGGTTCCGTAAAATTTATCACATATCCTTTCTTTTTCTTTTTGAGGATTTCCAACATCTCTGTTGCATAACAAAATATATGGCTTTACTGGCAGGTGGTACTAAGGAGAGTGCTTCCAGATGTAATCCTTCCCTTTAAATTTGTCATGTTTGTTTATTTTGTGTAGTTTGGTCCCCTGTTCTTGTGTAACAGAGAAGTCTTGTAGTAGCAGCTGAGGAAGACACCGAATGTGTTGAAAACATTTCTGATTAAAATCTTTTGACTGCTAAAGGGCTTTTGAGTATTATTGTTTGGTTTGTTTAAATAGATTCCATAAAAAAGATCATTTGAAAAAATGTACAAGATAAACAAAATCTCTAACTTTAAATTTTCAGGATCTGCTTATAAAGAAATACAAGAAATTCATAAAGCACTTTAAGATAATCTCTATTTTATAAATCCAATGAAGCATTGATAAATTGAAAGGAATGGCATTATAGACCTTTTAGATATATCTCCTCAAACTACAATAATTTTTAAGCTTTATATCAATATATTGCTTCAGTTAAAGCTGTTATAATTAATTTAATGATTCAAATAACCAGCTCTGAATTTCTGTCTTAGCTTAAATTTGAATACAGTTTATTTTTGAGCATGGAGTAAGCCTCTTCAATTGAATTGAATTGGGTGAGTAAACAGGTAAAAATTTATATTTTATTTCCTTCATTCTCAGAAAATAAAAATTGGAAAATGATGAAATTTAGCATATTAAATATTTAGTTTGTTAATAAACAATTAATGCTTTCTATAATTATGTTTTCTTAATTAATGAAAAATTTGAAGTTTTTCACTGAATTTTAACTAATGCAAATTTTTAAATATTTTTGTTAAATGTTGAAACATATTCACTAATTTTAATAAAAATTTACTATTTATTACAATCATTTCACTTTTTGAAATATTTTCACTAATTTGTGAAATATTTTTACCATTTATGAAAAATTTTTGCTAATTAATTGAAATTATATAATAGTTCATAAGTGCTGTCATCAAATACTTTAGATGGCAATTACAAATAAATTTCATTTTATTTAATTTACCTAAGGCACTACACTAATCAAAGTGACATGGCACATGATATGAAAGCGACTTACTTCTAATATGCAATTTCAAATTAAACTAATGTAAACAAATGAAGTGGTACCCATTGGATATATATATGATATGATATATAACTGGGATGCATGATATGTAATAATAGTGTCAAAGAATGCAATAGATTTCATTTTTTTGTCATATAGTATATTTTTTTGTCATTTGTATTTTTTTTGTTATATATTTTGTCATGATTTTTACAAATATTCTGTGAAGATGTTGAATTTACTTTAACTTTTTTAAATTTGAAATAATAAAAAATGAAAAATGATTCTGAATAATATACATTTTGTTGTTCTTTTTATTTAAAGCCTACATTTTTAAATTGAAATGATTACTTGTAAATCAATCTCTTTTGCAATTTGACATAATAATTGGAATGCTATTGCTAGAGATATCTGAGAGTTTTTTTAAAGTCAAATGTATATGTAATAAGCAGTCTACTACAAAAGTACTAAAAATTAGATAAGGCAATTGAATTTGATGATAAAAAAAATAAAAATATAAGAAAAGTTGAATCATTAAACTTCTAAAGCAATGAAAATGATTTTGCATAAATATATAGGATACCAGTAAAAAATATGGAGACTGAACAACACTCGGCATACATAGGGATGACTTCGAGGACCCTTAAACAGCAATTAGAGGAACAAAAAGGGATATAAAATCAGATAAGGTAAGCACAACGTTGGCTATAGAAGCGTACGAGAATAACATGAAAATTTATTGGGAAGATGCGAATGTGATAAGGCGGGTCGAGAAAAAAGCGCACGGGTATACAGCAGAAACATTAGAGGTATTAAAGAGTCAGAGCAGAGAGAATCTGTTGAACGAGAAAGTTACAGGAGTACCTGTAAACATTTAATTTTTCTGTTATAACATTTAATTTTTCTGTTATTCCTTTTATTATTTTATCTTTAAACTTGTGAATTCCTTTCCAAATCACTAGATGGAGAGAGAGGAATTTTTATGGGTGGGGGAAATAAAATAAACAGAGAGAGGGTAGGGGGAAAATCGGGGAGAAACGGGAGATGAGAAGCTGGTTGGAAATAAACGAGCTAACATCTAAACTTATTGTCTGTGTGAGTTAATTTCTACAAAGCGAAAACCTTTTCAAAGGGACTGAGAACTGAGTTTTTTATATATTTGCCTACAATATCAGAAGTGGGATTGAACAGAACAAACATCCAGAATAGGTGTATTGTTGGAGAAATTGTGAGTAAACTTTATTTCAAGAATTTATATGCGAAAAGAACTGAGCCTAAGTCAACATGTCCGACATTGAGAATTCCCGTAACGAAGAATTAGGAGAACAAGAAAACGATAATAGAACTAATGAAACGAATTTGCATAATAATGGCTCCATAGACCCAATTGAGTTGGTAACTGCTGCTTTCTTGCAGAATAACCAGATTTTGGGATTATTAGCAGATAAGTTGGCTTTGCTAGGATCAGTGGGGAATGCGGCAATGCCCATACACCCTTGGGCTTTTGCGCCATCTGCTCCTTCGCCCGCTCCGATATTGCCGACGTTCGTGAGCCCTGATGCCTCGAGAGCCATCCCCACCTTTTCAGGCTTGGAAGATGATTTGTCTGCCCAAGAATGGCTGGATGAAGTGAAACAGACTGCGGAGCTATGTCAGTGGACCGACAACATTAAGCTAACCGCAGCAAAAATGAAGTTAATTGGTTCTGCGAGAAACTGGCAGTGGTCAGTCGGAAATAAATGTAGCTCTTGGAACATTTGGGAAGAGGCATTTCGTGAAGCCTATGTCCGACAACCGACAATTGTTGACATATTCCGTAAAATGGAGCAGCGGACGCAAAGGAAAGATGAAAATGTGATTGAATATATTTGAGATAAAGAGCGCTTGTGTGTATAGGCCAGATTAGAACCAAAAGAAACAGTCGGTGAGATTATTTCCAGAATCCGTTTGAGACCTCTTGCCTATGCCCTGTGTGACAGAGGTATTACCACTGTGAATAGTCTAGTAAGAGAAGTTCAAGAATATGAGCACTTTGCCTTTATACGAGAACAGCGTTTTGCTTCTATCGATAAGAGACAAAAGAATGAGAAGAATGGTCTTCAAGGCAAGCCTCCAAGTAAGATTGAGTTTAGTAATAAGCCTGGTACAAGCGAGCTAAAGTTTAATAAGTCTATAGAGACTACACCACATCCACGAGTTTACACAAGACCCAAACTTAGTGAGGTGAAGTGTTACAACTATCTTAAACTGGGTCATTATGCAAGTGACTGTTCTGAACCTAGACAAGAAAAGAAGTGTGGAAATTGTAAGAAGTTAGGACACGGGACAAAGGATTGTCTTGAGTCAAGACGCAACTTTTCGAATGCCCTGCGCACTTCCGTGCTACCAGAAACGAGTGTAATGGGTGAACCTGAGGAGACAACCTCCTCTCAGGTACTGGCAACGAAGTCCAAGTTTCCTAAGCTCATTCAACTACAGTGGCTCGAGGGAATACCTGCAAGCATTGATACAGCAGCTGAATTGAGTGTTATGAAAGAACGAGTAGCTCAAGCATTGGGAAAAATACCCCAGCAGGAATCACCAAGTATGATTTTAAAGGGGATAGGCAGCAACCAGAAGTCTCTGGGAGTGCTTCGTTTACCTGTGAAAATAGACGATATAGAGTTTTGAGAAGTTAAATTTGAAGTCATTCCAGATGATACTTTTACCAGAGAAGATGTGCTGATAGGTGAAGACGTCATGGACAGGACAGGTATTTTACTTATACGGAAGGAAGGACAAGTAAAACTAGTTACCAATGATCAACAAAAGGAGTTACCAGAATTCAGTGTTGTAATTAACCCAAGAGTTGAGATAACTTCGAAAGAAAATACAAAGATTCCTCCAGGAGAAATTAAGCTGGTGGCAGCTACTTGTGATATCCAGGATGGTCCCGCAGTTATTAAGTGCAACAATGGATCAGACATACCAGTATATGTGAATTCTAAAGAAGTACACTTACCTATAATCAACCCAATGAAGCAAGTTCTATCAATAAGTCGAAATAGAGTACTTGTTCGAGACCAAACTACAGAATTAACTTCTGTATATAACTATGGTGAAATGAACAGTGATCGAAAATTAACATCGATGTTTGAAAAATCTGGGAAGCAGGTTTTAAAGGCCAAGTCCGAGAGAGAACTCATCACTACAGACCAGATACCTATTAGTGAGAATATTTCTAGTGAAGACAAGGGACGACTACTAGCACTAATAAATGAGTACCGAATTATTTTTGCAGTCTCATCGGAAGAAATAGGTATCACTAACCGAATTCAAATGAAGATTGAGGAATATACAGGTAGTAAACCTGTATCTAGGCCACCAAACCAAGCCTCACCTAAAGAGAGAGAGATAATTCATGAGATCACGAGTAAAATGAAAGAATTAGAACTGATACGAAACAGTAACTCGCCATACAGTAGCCGAGTGATATTAGTACGGAAAAGAACTGGTGAACCTCGTCTAGTAATAGACTATAGGTGACTGAACTTGTAAACTATCAAGGACAAATTTCCTTTGCCAGTGATTGATGACTTATTGAACTGTTTAGGAGGGTATAACATGTATGCTATGTTGGATGCTGCATCAGGTTTCCTACAGGTACCCATGCACCCAGATTCTGTACCCAAGACTGCGTTTACTACTCCAGACGGACACTTTGAGGCATTAGTAATGATGTTTGGTCTGACTAATGGACCAGCGGTGTTCCAGCATCTGATGACGAATGTGATGGGAGAACAGTTGTGGCAAACCGTGGTATGTTTCATCGATGACCTAATTATTGGAGGAAGAGATTTTCAAGATTTATTTAATAAGTTAAGGAAAGTATTTGAGAAGTTACGTGCAGGACAGATAACTCTGAGGTTAAACAAGTGTAAGTTTGCAACAGAAGAAGTTGAGTATCTCGGATTTGCGATCTCTGGTCAAGGAATTCGGCCAAGTACCAAGAAGACTCAAGCTATTCGAGACTTTCCAATGCCGAGAAATGTTAAGGAACTGAGGAGGTTCCTAGGGTTAACTGGATTCTTCAGGCACTTCATCAAGAATTATTTTTTAATAGCTGCCCCTCTATACGAACTGTTGAAGAAAACCGTCATGTTTAAATAGAACGAGGACTGTGAAAAGTGTAAACATCTTAAAAGAGAAGCTACAAAACCCACCCATATTGAAGATCTTTAACCCAGAACACCATACAGAAGTGCATACGGATGCTAGTTCACACGGCCTAGCTGCGATGTTATTACAGAGAGAAAATAATACACCTTTGAAATTGGTTTACTGCATCAGTAAACGAACCAACCCCAGCGAATCTAAATATCATTCAAGCAAACTTGAGCTCATGGCCATTGCGTGGGCTGTAACAAAATTCCGTCACTTTTTGATTGGAATTGTATTCACCATCGTAACTGATTGTAACGCTTTAGTTTATCTGGACACACAACGATCTATCCAACCTCAAGAGGCAAGATGGTGTGAACTATTGCAAGATTACAACTACACTGTTAAGCACTGAGCGGGAGAAAAGATGGGACATGTGGATGCGTTGAGTCGAGCGCTGATAGAGGATGAGACACCGCTAGAGATCAATCTTCCAATCAAGATGAAGGAATCAAAAATCTATTATAGTGCAACCACTGAGTATAAGTCGCACTAATTCAGAACCAAGATATAGAACTGCAAGAAATTATGCGAATATTGCAGAAACCGAAGACTAAAAGAACAGGTGAAGAGAGAGCAAAGGTTCATAAATTCAGACTCCTTGAAGGTAGGTTATATTACAATTGGGAAAAGAACAATACTAAGAAACTGCTTTTCATTATGCCCAAAAACATGAGGAAGTTCTTAGCAGTAAAATATCATGATTTACGAGGCCATTTTTCTGCTGATAAGACTGTAGAGATGATACGAAAAAGTTATTGGTTCAAGAGAATGAAGCAGTATGTTAAACAACGTATTAGTCAGTGTGTATCATGTGCTTTTAACAAAATTCTGCAGGGTAAGAAACCAGGTTACCTGAATCTGACTCCTATAGGAAAACGACCATTCGAAATTGTACACCTAGACTTTTTAGGACCTTATCCTGTTAGTTCTACATACAAAACTATGTTATTAGTCGGAGTAGATAATTTCACAAAATTTGTTCGCTTACAAGCGACAAAGTCAGCAAATACGAAAAGTGTAGTCAAATTTATGGAGACCTTGATAAATGACTTTGGACTGCCTTGACGAGTGATAACAGACCGTGGTGCAACATTCACCTCAAAAGTCTTTAAAGAATTCTGCAAGACTAAGGGCATTGAAGTAACATTTACATTCACCCAACGACCACAAGCGAATGGTCAGGTAGAACGCATTAACCGCGTACTGATTCCAATGATCGCTATGAATAGTAATCACCCCCAACAGCAAGATTGGGATAAATGACTAGACATAGTGCAGCACGTCAATTGTTTACTTAATAAAACTACAGGTTGAGCACCTTTTGAGCTATTATATGGATATCTCCCAGATTTTGAAGGAGGTTTTCCTTCCGAATTACTATCCAATGATTATGTAGAAGTAGATAAACTCAGAAAAGAGGTACAAGAAGAAAGCTCTGAGAGAAGAATTAAAATGAAACAGTATTATGATAAAAGGAGAACTCCATCTGTTGGATATAATATAGGGGATGTAGTAGTGGTTAGAAGACTGCCTGAGATGACAGGTTATCCTACTAAAGGTCAAGCGAAATACAGAGGCCCGATGATTATTATGAAAATTTTACCCTCAGACGTATCTGAGATTTCAGACCTTACCGAAATGAGTCAGGGTAGGAGACGACAATTGACACGGACCATGACAGCACACGCAGATCAACTGAAACTCTTTAAGATAGCCAATGAGGAAGGTGAGGAAATAGAATATAGCGAGTCTGAAGACAGAAGTGAAGACAGTGGCAATGAAATAGAAAATATTAATGAGGAAGAAAGGTAGAAGAGACAACCAAGAGAGAAGAGAAAACCGCGTTACTTGGACAACTACGTGACAATATAGAATTCGAGTGAAAGAACTTTGGAGTTGCACACTCCTTTTCTTTTATTAATTAAAATAGCCAAATTAGAATGTTAATCAGAATTAATATAACTTGAATAGTAACAAATTTTCTTTGTACCAAACTGAGGACAGTTTGATGGTAGGATGACTGGGTGTAAACATTTAATTTTTCTGTTATTCCTTTTATTATTTTATCTTTAAACTTGTGAATTCCTTTCCAAATCGCCATGGAGAGAGAGGAATTTTTATGGGTGGGGGAAATAAAATAAACAGAGGGTAGGGGGAAAATCGGGGAGAAACAGGAGAGGAGAAGCTGGTTGGAAATAAACGAGCTAACATCTGAACTTGTTGTCTGTGTGAGTTAATTTCTACAAAGCAAAAACCTTTTCAAAGGGACTGAGAACTGAGTTTTTTTATATATTTGCCTACATACCCAAAGCATGGGAATATGCGGTAGAGAATTTGTAAAATGTATGAAACTCTTTTTTAATTTTATATATTAAAAAAAAAACTGATATAGTAATCTAACTTTACTATTTTTAACATACTAACTAAAAAAACTTACTAACATACTAGTTATGTTAGTAAGTTTATGAATATTTTCGTCTTTAGTAAGTAAAATGTAAAAATTCCTCCGTTAATTATATGTCGTTACTTTATGTAACCATGGTAACCCTTTTTTTGTTTGTTTAGAATGTTGAGAACTCTGAACGCTCTTAAAAAGCCATTAAATGTATTCAACAATTATTCTATATTTAAATGTATGAACCTGAAGATGGCGATACATAGCCGAAAACGTTCGTTCGCTAATAAATCATTTTTAGAATACATCTCTACTGCGTTATAGTGCTTGTAATTCTTAATAGCATAAATATATATAAATTATTAGAAAATATTTTTTAATATATAAATATATGTTACATCATTAAATAAATATATTTGAATTATGTCAAAAATAGGCAGAACATTATACAGAAAAAGATTTTTAATATGATTTAAGAAATATTTGACCATCTATAATAAATCTACATCATCTCTGTAGTAAAACCAGATCTAGTGCTATACTTATTTTTTGAGATAGTATTTGTGCAGAATGCTTATTCCTGTTTGTAATTTTTTAACTTTGATTTTTATAGAACAGATTACACAAATTAAAAAATTGGTCATAAAATTTAAATTTATATTTTTTTAATATTCTATTATATATAACTGTTAGATTAATACAAATATTAAGGAAAATGTGTAACCAAAAATAGTTTAATTACTTTTTAACTTTGTTTCTGAACAAAATTACCGTATATAAAAATGAAAAAGATACTAAATGAACATTGATTAAAATTATTAAATTACACAAAGAATTGTTTAATTAGTATATCATCAGTATGTTAAATTAATATATATATTAAAAATTTTATTAATTACAAAGTTATGTGATTAATAAAGTTCAAATTATATGCATTTTTCATTTTTTAACCTCTGTTTCAAAAAACTGTAACAATTGTTATAGCTTTCATTTGTTAATATAATTTTTATATATTAATTTATATATGACTTTTTAAATTATATTATTAACAATTAAAAAGTAGAGATTAATACAGTAGTCATTGCAGTTTGACAGAATAATAGTTACAGACAAAATATATAATATAGACTTAGTTATCTAAATATTATTATTGTAATTTAAATATTTAAAATTGATGATTTTTTCTGTAATATATTTTTAAATATATATAATTTTTTGTTACCTTTAAAATTATTTCTATATAAATGCATTTTACCTTTTTCCATAACATATTATGGTAAGTAAATAGCTCTTACAGCTCTTCTTTTGGTTCTTTGTAACTTGAGATTCATTCATTTTAAATATTATTTGATTTTTTAAGCAAAAAAAAAAAAAAATTATTTGAAGCAACTTACTTTTAACTTAAAACAATTACAATTTCATAAATATAGATTTCTTTTATAGCATTATTTTGAAATGAAAATTTTATTTAATTTTACAAAATGTGGAAAAACATTTCAAAAATAATGAAATAAAATTGATATTTCTAGAAATAAAAAAAAATTGGCTTCTACATAAAAGAATAAATAATAAAAACTTGCCTACTAGAACAAAGCAAATAAAAAAATATTTATATAGTCATTGAAGATGGAATAAAGATTTGAATTTAAGGACTTTGTGATAGTTATATTTTATTTATGATAGAGATATGTGAAACTTGAATTGAATCAAGTTTCAAAATAAAACTCAATTCAGCTTAAAAATTTAGAACTGTGGTCCATGTGGGAATCCATTTAATTTGGTATTTTCTATAATTGGATTTTTTACTTTATGATCTGTCATACTAAAATCACTGCTATTAGGAAATTTCTCTTTTTTTCTATGATTAATGAGCATTTTATCAATTAATGCTTATAATAGAGTATTTACTATTATGGAAATATATATATTATTTTATTTTTGTTTTTGTTATATACAGTGGTTCCCAATGGGGTTGGTACTGCCCACTGGTAAGCATTGAAGAGATATTAGGGGGCTTTTTTGGTCCAAGGCAAATTTAGGGGGTGTTGAGGACTAACTGCTGCCCACCTGGGCAAAACTTGCAAAAATGCACTAAAAAGTTTGATTAATACTAAAAATCATCAAATGATGTTTCAACAAATAATTCTAAATGTCTTTTAAAGCAAGATCAGTCCGTATTAAAAGTAGGTATTGGTACATTACCGGTATAGCTTTGTTCCCAATATCTTTTTGACTAGTGCATCAACAAGTCGCAGCATGCTCAGTGCACCACAGTGTGTGATGTACTGTACTTGGAAACATACATACAGTACAATGTACTGTATGTATGTTTCCAATGTACTGTATGTATGTACATACAGTACAATGTACTGTATGTGTGTTCCAGCTTGATCAACAAAGCTTATATTTACAAGTTTGCACAGGTCGTGACAAAATTAAAATAATAATAATATAAATACCCTGCAATGGTGTTGTGTTTTCTCAATGGTGTCAGGTTTCATATGGACTGTAAGCCCAAGTTTTTTTTTATAAATTTTCGCTATTTTTTAATTTACATATTCTGATTGAATTAAAGTTTTTATTTCTGAAAAATCTCTACTCTATTATGCAAAAAATCATTTTTCTACATTATGTTGCTGTTTTTTATAATGTAACAATTACATTATTGATTTCAAGAACAAGAGTCGGTGTGTTTTTTCTGAAAAGGGGCGGTGAATAATTTGTTTTTTGAAAAGGGGGCAGTAGGCCAAAAAAGGTTGGGAATTTCTATAACAGGGTGAAAGAAAAGTTTATACCTCTCCAAATAACTTAATAAATATCATAGATAAGACATACATAAAACTGCTATCTTCAATATAAATAGTAGAAAATAAATCAAGCACTAAGTAGCAGAGTACATTTATTTATTTACAATTCAAAACGTTTTCGACCATGTTTTGGTCATCATCAGAGAACATTGCTAAAACGAACTTACATGGAATAATAGAATGGAATAGTGTGTATGTTTTTTAAAATTAAAAGTACAATAATATAATAATAGAAGTTGGTCATAAACAAATTTTTACATACATTTATAATTTGTAAAACAATTATAGTCCGACGGAATATATAAATCCTAATTAGTAAAATAATGCGCGTATAACAGGTAGATTAATTATATTGCGCAAAACGTAAATTTATAATCTATTAGCTAGCAGCCATGCATTTGATATTTGACTACCCGAGTTATCGTTGATTACATTATATTTCTTCGATCTTTCCATAATCGTTACAGTTTCTATAAAACGGCCATCTTGTATGGAATTGCATTTCTTTAGAATTTTGGTGTTATTCCAGTCAATTATTATGTCATATTCATAAGCTCGGGCTGCAAGGGCAGTGTTAGTTTTACCTGATTTTATATCCCGTTTATGTTCAGTTAGACAGTCTTCTAAATCTGCTTGTTACTCCGATATATTCTGCTTGTTACTCCGATATATTCTTCTCTTCTATTTAAGTCTTTGTTAAAAATTGGGATGCAGTATACACCTGATTTTTTCATTTCATCGTATTTAGTTTTATCATTTCTTAATTTATTAAAAACTGTTGGGCTTAGTTTCCGATGCCAGAAGAAAATATTATCTACAAAAATCTACTAAAGCAGCCATAGAAAATACTTTTATAAATTCAAACGATAGTAATCTGCCTCAAGACATTGCCATAATTAAAAGACAAATGCTGCTCCTAGAAAACAAATTAAGACAAAAATATATTAAAAGATTTAAATGGATCCTGAAGAAACAAATCAGATCCAAACGAAAAACTAATTGTAATATTGAAGATGTAATTACAGTGATAGATGACATCACCATACCGCACTTTGCTACTGAGATATTTCTTAAAGGACCTTCGTATGCCATCCAACAACCTCCTAACATTAATGCATTAATTTATCCTGTAGAAAAACTCTTAGAACCATTGGATCCAGTAACAAAAGACAGATTTAGATGGAAAATCATCGAAGACTTCATCAATCAACAAAATAACAACAATCAAAGAAAGAGCCTGCATGCAACGAACCCTAAAATGGCTAGAAGAAGAGAATCTCACACTAACAAAAGATGATAAATCAAAGAAAATAGTTATACTTAAACATGATAGATATATAAACCTGCTCAACAAATATATACAAGAATCAGGTGCTCAAGAACTAACTCACGATCCTACAAGCTCCCTTCTAACCAAAGTAAAGTGCATTTTGAACAAAAATGGTTTACCTGAGCAGCTTAAAGTTAATCCTATATGCAACCTTGCATGCCCGAGATTATTCGGTTATATCAAATCGCATAAAACTCCGATAGATATTAGACCCATTGTTGAAACCAATAGATCACTGCTAAGGAACATCGAAAATACCCTAGCCACCATATGTTCTAACAAACTAAAAGATTATGAATACACAGTATCTTCAGT